>JAUMHM010085008.1:0-11923 GCA_032362435.1 Melikaiella ostensackeni
AATCGATACAAGAACATCAAAATATTAATTAATTAATTACCCTGGTCGATGAAATAACATCAATATTTTAAATTAATAATGAAATATCTTAAAGAAAATCACTCAAAATTAAATACTTCAAGAAGCTATAAGTCTCAAAAAGAAGGATTGTTTTATTCATAAAAATTCCCAGCATTAAAGATTGAATAGTTTTCAAATTAGCATTTCTTAGAATTCTACAATACTAAATCAGAAGCCTGCTTCGTATTGTCTAATACAAAATTAGAAAATTTATTAAAGACTGCATAATAAAAAATTTGTAATGTTCCTAAGTACAAATTCCATTCCCCCAGCCCCTCTTAGAATAGGACTTTATTGCATTAATGAAAATTTTTCTAGCTTCATCATCATATATAGTTACATTCATGGCGGCTTCAAAATTTCAAGCCTTCTAGAAACAACAGAGAATTTTCTAGAAAATCTTATAGTTTGGGGTAAAGCGAAAAGTTCTTCTATGTTTATCTTCAATTCACTACAGCATCTTCGAAATGAACTTTATCACGACGATGTAAAATTTACATCTTATTCTGCCTTTTTCGTAACTCTCATCGTGACTTCCGAATTTCCAGCCTTCTGTGTACACCAGGGAATTTTTTTCGAAATTTCTGAAGTTTGGGGTAGCGTGATGATAAAAGAAAGGATTTGTACAAATATCGAAACGTTCTGTTTTTTTTCTCCCCTTACTTATTTTACTCATTTTTTTTATCTTTTTGAACTTTTTTTACACCTAATATACCCCCTCATCCACTGTTGGTTCAATCTGACTAAAACCTGAAAAGCATGTGTCTACCAATAATTTTATGTGAAGGAATAGTGTTTTTAAACAAAAAAAAGTTGACGAAATTTTGAATTTATATATAATACTTGCTTACTGCTAATATCTAGTAAACAATTTCATAATGACAGACAAATAAATAAATATGTACCTAATAGATTTCGATGTACTTTCAGCTTGCCATCAACCCCTAGTAAGTATATTATTCACTTTGGAAAAGAGTATACCATTAGAGTCGTCCAAATTTATATCTTTAGGAATTTCATTATATTTTTTTGGTGATCGAAACCCCCCCCCCCCCCCCCAAGTTGTTCATTTCCAGGAGAAAGGAAATACCGATGTTCATTTATCAAATTGTTCAACATTAACCCACGCTCCCGGGCTCTTAAAATGAACATGGGTTTTTGAATCGGAAGAGCTCATTTTTCGAAGAAAATGGATAAAAGAAGTACTGGTTATTAACTGTCGGTAAAATGAAGTTTAGTCCTTTTTGAAAAAATTTCCATGGAATAATTCTAACCCACTAACTTTCAGTTTTGACCCTTCCAACCCCCTCGAATTATGCCCGAAATATACCCCGAAAATGCAAAAATGACAGTGTTATGTAAAATTCTTGGTAAAAACGGTATTTTTTCAACGTGATTTATTTTTATTGCATAAGTGACAAGTTTCCACGTATTTCTCAACCAATGTAAAATTGTTTAAACAATTTTTATTTGCATAAAAGTCTTTTCTCCTTGTAAATCGTGGAAAGTTATTATTGTCTGGAATTAATGACACAATTAACGAATAATGAGAGCAATATATTTCTTCAAGAATGATTGGCAATTATTTAAACCATTTTTTTACCTGTTTTTCGTGAGAAGTTATTATTTTCTGGAATTATGGACACAATTAACGGATGCTAAAAGAAATGATCTTTATTAAAGACATTCAGAAATTATTTAAATAATTAGTAATGATTAACTTGCACTCTTTTATAGAAAAGGTGGAGAAATTTCTAGTTTTTCCGAATAATAATTATTTATTCATAGCACTTTTTTCAGTAGGTTATGGGCAGTTATTTTTTCAGATCGATTTCGTTGAACATGAATAATTTTCCAAACGCTTCTTGAGTAATAATTGTCGACAAATAATCGTATATATTATGTTTCTAAGGTGTTCGTTAATGTCACGGTCTCTTCATATACCGATTTTTAGTGACGATCTACGGACAAATCATTTTCAGTTCACAGATTTTGTTACTTTGCGGGGGTGATTCTTATAAAAAAAAAAGAGCTACTTTCTTTCGAACAGCCCAATTTAATTGTTCAAACAGATGATTTTTGTTCAAACCATTAGGGTATACGTTCTGAGATAAGCAAATACTGAGTAATAAGCGATATAGTGCAAAAGCGAAAGAACTAGAATTTTCTTCACGTTTTCCATGAATATGTGCAATTGAATTATTAGTAATTGTTAAAATAATTGTGAAATTCCCGGAAAAAAATGTTACTCTCAACATTCGTCAATTGTGTGTATAATTTTTCTGTAGACAAGCGTTATCTTATACTCGTATGCATCAGCAAATAAAAAGCTGTACACTTATCGAGACGGTTGAGATCTCCAGATACGTACAGAAAGTTGGCATCATTGAAAATATTAAAATTACATAATAAATGTGAAATAAGATTTTTCGCAGACATACTTCTCTAAAACCGCATGGAAGAATTTATTAATCGATTCCGAATTAATTATACTTTTCAGGATCCTTCTGTGTTGTTTTTTTATGTACTTCTGTTTTCAATTATCAAAATTTTGTTCTTCTGATTTATTCAGAATTTTTATTCTGGTGAGATTGTATAAAATCAGATCAGAAGCTTGCTTAAAATTTCGCAATTTGAAATTAGAAACATCCAAAACTGAAAAATTTCAAATTTGGTGCACGTGAAAAAATAATTCTGGGAAAGTATCTACATTATAAATTTTGGAATCTTCTGGATTGAACGAATAAAAATTAAGAGGTTTACAAAGAAGTATCCGGTAAAATACCACTAATTCAATTAGAGAAAATAAGAGCACATCTGACACCAGTTGGGTCATTTATTCCACGTCCAATATCACGGCTGGCTTTGAATAAGTTAAATCCCAACGAAAGAAAAAATCGGACTACGCTTTTTCGAGAGAAATGATTTTTTCATTTTTTACGATTACAAATCTCATTTTTCTCGGAAACGATACAAAATATGAATAGCAGTTCATGACGAGGTTCATGGCTCAAAATTGTTCTCCTTGCTGAAATCTACAGAACTATACCCTAACTAGATGTTTATTTCGTGTTTTTAAACAAATTTTTCCGAAAAGATAGAAAAAATCGATAAAAAGCAACTAAAAATGTATTGGGTTTAACATTTTTACTAAACTAGAAACCGAAAATAGAATGTTGAAGGTCGTTAAGCTAAATGCTGCTCTAGTCGACTTTGATCGATTTTTTCTATTCTTTTTTGTGAAATTTCTTAAAATACACAAGAGAATCATCTAATAAGGGTAGAATTTTGTAGATTCCAAAAAGTGGTACAATTTCAAACTGTGAATTAGTATTCATGTTTTGCCTCGTTTTCGAGAAATATGAGATTTTTCATAGTTAAAAATGGTGTTCCTCCGATTTTAAAGATGAAACTTATTTTTCTCCACTCTGAAGCTCAGAAGCTCTGAACCTGATTAATATCATGGAAGATTTTTTTCACATTGTTATTGAACTGAAAACAAATGTTTTCAAAAATTGAATGTTGGAGTTCATTACATTATATGCTATTTTAGTCGACTCTCATTGACTTTTTCTATTTTATTTATTTTTTTTTTTAAATTTGTTGAAATACACCAAATAAACATCTACTAAGTGTATAATCTTATAGATTTCAGAAAGGGAAACAATTTTGAAGAATAAAGTGCAGTTCATATTTTGCGTCGTTTCCGAGAAAAATAATATTTTTCATTGTTAAAAATGAAAAGATCGTTCTTCTCAAAAGTGCGTAGTTCGATCTTTTTTTTTTAGGCTGAAAATAATCGGGAGACATTTTCCAAACACGTAAAAAAGAGAATCTGGATGTGCAAGCCCTTCTTGGTTGAACCTAATCGAGAAAAGCCGTGATATTTTAAATTGAAATAATCGACAAGAAAAGTTTCACTACTAATTGTGATATTTTTATTATTCTATTATTGAAATTCTAAAATATTACTATTTCATTAGACAAACACTCCATAACTTTTTTTCTAATCTCATCTCTTTAAATTTCCCCATCGTGAAAATTCTTCTCCAACTTCAACAATTTGTCAATCAGTAAAATTTAACAAGAACATTCAAATAACCTTATAATTTTTTTAGCCATTTGCGCCAAGATATAGACATGCCATAAGCGAAACGTTGCGCGAAGTCCTAAATCAAAGTTAGGGGTTGAGTTTCCGGAACTTTATCCTATATATTATATATAATAAAATTGATTTACAAAAAAACAATCTACTTCTTTTCAGCCTCTTCCAATATTATTGAAAAAAAGCTCCGAAACAAATTTTAATAGTAAATTCCTTTCAAGGAATATCTTTTTGATTACACAACTAAAAATTGTTTGTTTCATTGTCAATTCACGGGGTTTGGTCATCAAGAATCAAAAGGGAAATAATTGTTTGTCGAAGACAGATTTTTATTTGGCACGAGTTATCTCTTACGCATCAGCAAATAAGAGACTGTACACATTTATGGAGACGATTGAGATTTCTAGATACGTGAAAAAAGTTGGCATCATCGAAAATATTGAAATTACGAAAATAAGTTTTTCGCAAACATATTTTTCTAACGCACCGAATTGAAGCATTTATTCATCCATTCCAAATTTTGTTTCTCTGATTGTTTTTTTCTGACTTTTTCAAAATTACTATTTTGTTACTGCGGACTGCGAAATATTAAATCAGAAGCCTGCCCACAAGGAGAAGGCCTCATCTGAGACATTGACTTTTTGATGAGACTATCATCAATCGATAGTACTTAAAAAATAATTAGACACGTGTCCCGGTTTCTTTGTAGGTGGGTCCTTGTTTAAAAATAATGAGCGTTTGAAAATCACAGTCGCCGCGGCTGACAAAGGTCCACCGAGTCGCGCGCGGTTGCTTTTACCAAGCGCGGCCGGTGCAGCGGTAAAAGGCCTGCCTAGTGACCACGTTGCCGCTGGTTCAAATCTTTTTGTCGACATTTTTTTCAATATACATTTTTTATTTTTCGCATTGTAAATATGTCAGATGATCATATTTGATGCCACCCGGCGATTGATTTTTTTTCAAAAACAGTTGAATTATTGGGAAATAAATATCATGCATGAGAATCGACGACAGGGGCAGCTGGCCTGACTTTCTCTCCTCTTCCATGAATCGTGACAATAGGTCCGAAACCGGATTCAAAAAAAGCAGAATAAATACGCACGCTCATTTTTCCTCAATATAACCGCAGATTTCTCTTTTTACGCTATAAAATTAAACATGTTGCTTCTGATGTGTATAACATTTCCGCATGATATATATTTCCCAATAATTTAACTATTTAAAAAAAAAAAAAATTAGTCACCGGGGGAGCATCAAAAAATTATTATTTGACATGTTTACAATGCGAAAAATAAAAAAATATTGAAAAAAATGCCGACAAAAAGATTTGAACCAGCGGCAGCGTGGTCGTTAGGCAGGTCCTTTACCGCTGCACCGGCGGCGCTCGGTGAAGGAAATCGCGCGCGACTCGGTGGACCTTTAACAGCCGCGTTGACCGTGATTTTCAAATGCTCATAAATCTTCAACAAGGGCCCACTTACAAAGAAGCCGCGAAACGTGTCTTACTATTTTTGACGTACTATCGATTGATGATAGTCTTATCAAAAAGTCTACGTCGCAGAAGAGGCTATCCCCTTGTTGGAATTCCGCAATATAAAATTGGAAATTTCCAAAACTTAAAAATTTCAGAACTGCACCTGAAAAAATAATTCTGGAAAAGTATACACATTTAAAATTTTTCAATGCTCTGGGTTGAACGATTGTAAATCAAGAGACTTACAAAGAAGTATCTAGTGAAATTCTCCTAATTCAATCAGAGAAAAGTGAGCTAATCAAGATTCGTAAAAAATAACTAATTTGATTAGTCAAAATATTTAATTATCCGATAGTGGGTAACTACCAATTGCTTAGGGAGAATATATCAAATTATTTAGGGAAGAATACATCAATTAAAAAATGGTTGCAGCTATGTGAAACGTGATAAACAGAAAAATTTGATGAAAGAATGCGACTGTGTAACATTTTCAGCTTGATCAAAATGACGACTATAAGCCCTAGCCTTACAGTTGGTTACATTAGCGTGACGTCGTTTATGGACCATAAACTGCTATTCATATTTTGCGTCGTTTTCGGGAAAAAATAATATTTTTATTCGTTAAAAATGAAAAGATCGTTTTTCTCAGAATCCCGTAGTATGATTTTTTCTTTCTAAGCTAAAAATAACCGGGGGCAACCCAAATCACGTACAAAAAAGGAACTGGATGTGCAATTACTTTTTAGGCCAAACTTAATTGAGGCTAGCCGTGACATTTTACATCGAAAACGTAGCATAAGCAAAACTTTGTGCGAAGTCCTAACTCAAAGTTAAGGGGTGAGTTTCCGAAACTTTATCCTATATTTGATTTATAATGAAATTGATTTACAAAAGAACAATCTATCTTTTTTCATACTCTTTCCATGTTATCAAAGAAAAAAGCTCCAAAACAAATTTTTGTAGGAATTAATTTTGAGGTATATCTTTTTGATTTAAAGATTAAAAATTGTTTGTTTCTTTGTCAGTTTCTGGGGTTCGATCACCAAAAATCAAAAGACAAATAATAGTTTGTTGAAAACAGAGTTCTATTTGGCACGAGTTATTTCCTACGAATCAGCAAATAAAAGTCTGTGCACATTTTTAAAGGCGGTTGAAGTTTATAAATACGTGAAGAAAGTTTGAGACATCCAAAATGTTAAAATTACGAAATTAAGATTTTTCTTAAACATATTTTTTAAAGTTCCGAATAAAAGCATTTATCGATCGATGCCAAGTTAATTATAATCTTCAGGACTGTCCTGTGCTATTTTTCATGTAGTTCTATTTCGATTACCAAAATTTTGTTCCTCCGATCTTGTTTTTCTGACATTTGCAGAATTATTGTTTTGGTAAAATTGAACAATATTAAATCAGAAGCCTTCTTGAAATTCCGCAATCAAAAATTGAAACATCCGAAAATAAAAAATTTCAAATTCAATGCAGGTGAAAAAATTATTCTCGAAAAGTATCTACACTTTCAATTTTAGAATCTTCGGGATTGAACGATTAAAAATCAAAAGACTTACGAAGAACTATTTAGCGAAACTCTACTAATTCAATTAAAAGTAATTGAGTCACTCAAAATTCGTAAAAAAGTTACTAATGCGATTAGTCGAAATATTCATTAATTCGATAGTGGGTAACTATGTACTAATTGCAGAGTGAAAATATATCAATTCATTTAGAAAAAAATTGAATTATTAAAAATTTTTTATAGGTATGTGAAACGTGATAAACAGAAAAGTTTAATAAAAAAACGTTATTGTGCAACATTTACAGCTTTATTGAAACGACGAGTATAAGCCCCAGGCTTACAATCAGTTACATTACCGTGACGTCATTTATGGACTACGAACAGCTATTCATTTTTTGCGTCGTTCCCGAGAAAAATAAGAGTTTTAATTGTTAAAAATTGAGAGATCGTTTTTTTTTTTAAAACGCATAGTTCGATCTTTTCTTTCTAGGCTAAAAATAACCGGGAGGTATTCTCGAAACACAAGAAAAATTTCACTAATTGAATTGTGATATTTTCAATATTTAATTATTAATCTCAAATGTTCCTATTCCATGAGACAAATACTCAATTACTATTTTTCTAACGTCCCCTCTTTAAATTTCCCCATCGTAAAGACCCTCCCCCCATTTCAACAATCTGTCATTCTGTAAAATTCAGCAAAAACCTCAAAACAAGCATACAATTTTTTTAGTAATTTGCGCCAAGGATCCCTTGGTAGTTTTTCACACAGACATAGGATAAGCGAAACTTTGAGCGAAGTTGTAACTCAAAATTAGGGCCTGAGTTTCCAGAACTTTATCCCATAATTCATTCACAATGAAATTGATTCACGAAGCAACAATCTATCCTTTTTCAGCTTCTCTCCATATTATTGAATAAAAAGGCGTCAAAACAAATTTTTGTAAAAAATTACTTTCAAATAATATTTCTTCAATTTCAAGAATAAGAATTTTTTGTTTCTTTGTAAATTGATGTAACACACATGTATTCTTTCATAGAGCGGAAAAAAATAAGGATAAATGTCATAAATAAAAAAAAATTGTTTTCAATTTTAATCAAAAGTAACTGAATCTTGCAAAATGGAAATTAAGCTCGTTTTAAAAAAATTCTAATTTAAACAACTATATATTTTTGAAATTTGTAGTTTTATTAGTATTTTATACTAAAAACTGTACATAATGAAGTACCATGATTTTGGTATACATAAGTAAAATGTTTAATTTGCTAAAATAGAATATTTTTGAACTGATTTCGACAACCTAGGGCCATTTTTTGTTTCAAAAATTATTATAATTAAAAAAGTATAAATTATTATTTATTAAAATAAATATAATTAAAAAATAAAAAAATAAAAAAATTCAATTTATTATATTTGTATATTTGTAATAACACAAAGTATACTTTAAGCATTAACCGTTTTCGATTTTCAACCATTTCGTATTTTTGGCGCACCCTAGGTCCTACTTTCAACAAACTCAATTTTGTATTTTTGTACTTTTGAAGATCTTCGCTAATTAAATCACTTTTAACCGAAATCTTGAAGAATAGTAATAAACGCATTCCCAGAAATATATAGAATTACTATTATTTGTCTTAGGACAAATAAAAGACTTTTTTAAATTGTGATTATTAACAATTTCAATAAATATATAGGTACCTAGAAATGTAAGTTTCCATAGTTTTTAAATTTATTTTCATTTAATTATTTTGTATTTATTTATTATTTTCAGAAAATAGAAAGGATTTCATGAAAATTGGTATTTGCATATAATTTAGACGTATACCTGTATATTCAAAGATTTTATGCTCCTTTTTAAAGAGCGTTATTGAAGACCGAAGTTAAATTCCGCTCTTTCATTTTTTTGCAGCATTTTCCTGATTGCAGTTCGTAAAACATTAGGCATAATGTCAAAATTACAGTCAAACTTTCGACAACTGAAAACTGTCGTCTAAGAATATAATGAAAATAAATATTCACTACGTAATTATTAAAATTTACATTTTAAATTGAAGTCTTTCGAATAATGAAAAAAACATATTTTTAAAAATTTATTCATGCACAGACTTCAAATGCTCAAAGTGCTTCTTGTTCTATAAAAATCAATATTTTCTTTTAAAGATTTGTTTCTTACTAATTTAATATTTTAAACAATTCACCAGAATATTACGATTTTTAGTTAAAATTTAATTCTTCTCCTCTTACCAAATCGATCAGAGGAAATAAAATTTCAAATTTTGAGTGAAACAAAAAAAAACGGATTTGATTATTTTAATTTGAAAGAGCACAATTGTCGTGATTTATACAAACCTTCGAGATAAAAATATTTTCTGAACTGACAATTTTAATTCGTTCTATCTGTTTCATCATTTTACAATAGAATAAAAAATTTGAGTTGAAAAATAAGAAATATTTCAGCGCTAATAAATTTACTGAATATTTAAACCCTTTTTTCAATTTTTTATACTATTTGAATCAATTTAATTGACTCATCAGAATACGGCATAACTTAGGATACTCCTAGTCAGAGGGCTCAGTAAACTATGCGGAGATTATTAATATCATTTTGAGATCATTTGTTCTCTAGATCTATTCTGAATTATTTTTAATCCATATAATCTTACTTATTTTCGGCAATGATTTATATTCAATTTGGCTAATTACTAAAAATATTAAGAGATACCATCTTTTAAATTGCTAGCCTATTTTATATACTCTTCACTGTTCAAGCAAAGAAACAATCCACGTCTGTATTTCATAAACCTGCTAAAATACCTAACCTAAAGCAGATAATCTTGTAATTGTACTTACTCAAAAGTGAAAATAAAAAAATACACTAAAACATACCTTTTATGTGAATTTACTACTACATCACCTCCCATTTATTATGTGTATATACAAACTCAAATGATGCTTGATTTATTAACCAAATTTCAGATTCAGATTATTCAATTTGTGGATTCTGGAAAAAAATTATTTCATTGCCATTATTATGGAATTGTCATCTATAATAATTGTTATGTTTCCATGAATGAATATTTTTAATATCATTGATTTCAAAATCTTTTCATATCAAAATTTTATTTGAGTTTTCAATTTTAATGTAGATGAAATTTCGGATTTCGCTGAGACACGAGAGAAATTTTTCAAATATTCATTTATTTAGCATTTTGAAAACTTCTCTCACTTAAAAGAAACCGTACGAGAATCTAATTTATTCATGTATTATATATTTAAAGAGAATACTTTGAGGCCCTCATTGATTTTAATTAAATTTTAATAATTAAGCGTTCTCAATACTTTTGGTTCTTGATATTTTTAGTTGATAAACATCAGACGCAATGTAAAAAATTTGCCCGCCTTGCTATCGGCCTTAAGGAATACATTCTCATCATAATATTCGCGCTTTGCGCTCGAGTTTCAGCGCTCACCGTATAATACATACAAATAAATAGTTGAAAAGACGATTAAAAAAATTATCTTGATTCACGATTGGTCCTGTAAAGAAATGTCCAACACCAATTTTATTTGACTTGTTAAACGTACAAATTCTACTTTTTTGACTATTTTTTTTTTCATCTCGCGTCGTTTGGCTCAAAAATTAAAATTAAAATATTCCAATACTATTTTCTATGCTTAAAATACAAACTATGCCTCCTACCAGAAAATATTTAGAGGCAAATTCACAGATCTTCGTAGAAGCAACAATTTTGATACCTTAACTTTCTTTCGAATCCCGCGTTATTTAGCTCAAAATTTGAATTTTAGATTTTTCAAGTAAATTCAAAAAGTTGTTATGACAATCTTGTAGGGTTTCCAAAAAGAAACGTTTTTCTCTTCTTGACCTTTTTTCATATCGTGCATGGTTTGGCTCAAAATTCTTATTTTCGTTTCTTTTTTTGAATTTTGGAAATTCTATAACTCACGATTTCCTTTTTTGCGAAAAAAGTCATGCAGATAAATTGTTCGACTTTCTGAGTACTGTGAATATCCGTACATGGAATTTATGAATTTGAAAAAAAATAGTGTCAAGAATTTTAAAAATGCTCCCACTTTTTGAATTTTTGTCCCCTCGCTTCTCACAATTCGGGTGTCTTTTGATTGTGAGTCCCCTCGCCTCTCACAATTCGGGGTGCTCTTTTATTGTAAGTCCCCTCACCTCTCACAATTAGTAGTGCTTTTTTATTGTGAGTCCCTTCGCTTCTCACAATTCGGGGTGCTTTTTTATTGTAAGTCCCTTCGCCTCTCACAATCCAGGGTGCTTTTTTATTTTGAGTCCCCTTGCCTCTCGCAAACCTCGGTATCTTCTATGCGTCAATATTCTCAATCTTCGTCACTGTCACTTTCAATAACAGGGACAATTTTACGTTGTTGAAATTTTCGACTGAGGATTTCAGCAGGTCTGCAAATTTTAGCCGAATATCTTGCGTGAGACAAATAGTAGATGATTGCAGCGATATGTCGGCAGCAACTAACCGTACTGTTGCCATTAGCACAATCACATGCATACTCTAGTACCCCAGAAAGTTCAACACTATTAGGTTTATATTTTATGAGAAATATGACGAGACGGAACCAGCAATTTCAACACATCAGTTCGATCTGTTACATACTGCAGGTTAATTTCTCCATCTTTATCCATCATTTCGGCAAGGTATGACATCGCCGGTGGAAGTTGGTACGATCCGGTAAACAGAATTTTCAGTTCTTTCTCTGTCATTTCTGGGAAAT
>JAUMHM010085009.1:0-11922 GCA_032362435.1 Melikaiella ostensackeni
TATACATATATAGTAGCGTGACATATATAGGTGCTCAGAGTACTTGAAATGTCGCTTGAAATAATTGACAGTGAAAGTACTTGAATATTATTTTTATATTAGTAAGTGTTATAATACCTTTAGAATAGAAGGTATAAGTTTTATTTTGAGATCTTTTTGAAGTCTCGAGAACGTCGGGTTCAAGTGTTGAAATTCTTTGAAAATGGCCAAATGGGCATTTTTTGGGGATTTCAACCCTAATGTTCTCTAAATCTCGACATGATGGATAACTTTTACCCATGATTTGTATTCAGCGCGAAAAAAGTATATCAAAAACACTGCTTCGCTATCAAGCAACAGAGACAATGTTGAAATTTACTGTCCTGTCTAATAGTAATGTTTTAATAAACGAGTTTGCCACGACACGCACTGATAAACGTATTTTAAATTCTCATTTTAACAATCAGTAATTATATCACGATAATACAAAAGTTTTTATTTTTTTGTTATATGTAAGTAACATTTGTGTACTAATGGAAATTTAGTATTACAATAGTAAAAATATTCTCTCATAAAAATTAGAATTTTAGGTATGTTACGACAATTGCAGGACTATATGCTCCTTAAATCACCCTTCTGAGGATGCAGCTTACGAATTTCAGGGGGAAGTTGATAAACAGTCTGCAGAAGAGGCCAGGAGACAAGGTAACTGTTTACCAATTCCTGTTATAATAATTTCGATTTATACATCGTAAATAGTACAAATTTGGACACTAGACTTCTGTCAGTATTTTCTTTTTTAGTTGAATATGTAGAAAATAAATAAATTATACTCGTAATAATTCTATTCAATATCTGTATATAATTGTTTAGGAGAGGATTCCGAATTGGCAACACAATTCAAAAATCCGTTATCAGTGTCATGCAAGACTTGCAAAACAAGACAGATTATGTGGATGGCTACATTGCAATTTTCGAAGCGGAATTAAGGAAGTTGCCATTAGAACAGCTATTGTATGCGCAGCTCAAATTCTTAAAAGTATTAACTGAAATAGTTATTCAATACAAAAGTGTCAATTCCGGCTCCAGTAGTGATTAATAATTTATAGATACTGCTAAATACAAAAATAAACTAAACTATACTAAAAATTAGAATAACGAACGTGGCTATAGCTTTTCATCTAGGCTCCAAATTTTCTTTGTATTCGGCTACTGCCTTTCGCAAGTTATTCCACGTTTCAAATTGAAACTCATCCACGACATCTTTCGGCAGTTCGCGCAGAAGATTTGCATAGATTATGGAGAATCTGTCTATTGCATCCAATTTAGGCTTCTGCTACATATACGCTGCAACTACTTTTTCAATGTCAGTGGATTCTTCCTCATCCTTTGCGGTGCTATTTCCTTATATACGATAAATTTGTAAACTGAAATTCACGCTTTAATTCATTATCAGTCTACAATATATATAATAAGAGTGAGGGAAGCTATAAGAACTGCTTAGATTTTAATAAGTTTATGTGTATTGAGTTCAACTATATTCAACTGAATTCAGATTAAATGAACTTCAATTGAATTTAAGTGCGAGTGACAGTGACAATTACTTTCCATATAAGCCATATCAGTTATGCAAATGACCCTAGAACTTTTATACTCCGGGATATCCCGCACTATCTGCTATGAGGCTACAAATTTTTTGGGATCACAAACCGTTTCAAATAAGTCGAATGTTTTCGAAATAAAAAAAATTTTGGTTTCTTCTTGATCGAATAAAATTAATAAAAAACCGAAATTTCAGTAACTTTCTTCTTCTGAATTTCAGAGTGCCTGAAACTATTCCAGAATCCGAAATTGTTCGAGAAAAACTAATTTCAACCTGACCTGAAGTTCTAGGGTTTTTTACACATTCCTATGTCTTTCTTGATTTTGCATTCTGTATTCATTATAGATTGGACTAGGGGTGTGCAAAAGTGGCTGGTTCACAGGTTAACTCGCAATGAACCCAAAAACCCGCATTCAGCCCGCAAACCCGCATCCAACATGGAGAACCCGAATACAACCCGCGAACCCGCATTTAACATTAGAGCCTAAAACGCTTCTCAAATGTGAAATCGAGTGAACTACTGATTTTCTTCCAATTTTAAAGGTTGAGTGTGAGTTTTCAGGTGGAATTCGTGTTGGGAGGTTACTTGCACGTACGCGGGTCAACCCACAATCCCGACCCGCAAGGGTACGGGTCGGATTTATGCTTTATTTTTGGACACCCTTAGATTAGAATTTCTGAAGAACCCTTTTTTTTACCTGGGGCACTCAAAACTATTCATGTTAATTGAAATAAATTAATCTTAATTCAAGTAAATTCAATTACATGCAAGTTAATCCAATTCAATTAAAAATAAGAGAAAACCATTTCGTGAAAAGCATTCTACGAAAATTCGATAGAGAAATTATATTAAAAATTCCTAAATATATATACTGCGCAAATAAAGCGAGCAGCGATACAAGTAGAAGACCATTATTAGTAGAAGTTTACCTCTCGTTTTCGTCCTCGTAAGAATCTAGGAATTTCATGTGTTCTGCTGCCCAACACACGCTTTTGGCCTTTTTACATTTAATATAAGTATCCACAAAATACCTTCATTTCAGTTTTGCCTGCGTTGCCTTATAAGCGCCTGCATGATTTGTAACAGTTTGTTAACCTTGTTCTTTATCTTAATAATAATTTGCGTGTTTGTGAAAATCGTAAATACTTATACGTGCATGCACGAACCGTTCATCTCCATAGAAATGACCTTCCATAGAGCATTCATCTCTAAATTGCTGACTTTACCCTTCTTATTATATAAAGGTCGCCTTTTTCCACTTGTCTAATTAAGATTATGTTTTTGTCGTTATCCTTGGTCAGTCTTTTTGTTTTTTGCTTTTCTGCAGCACTTTCATCTTCGGAATTGTGCCCAGTAGCATGCAACAATTGATGTTTATCACTGTTCGCTGTTGAGAAAATAAATAGAATTTCAACCGCTTGTCAACAAAAATGCATGCGAAATATTATTAGAAAAAACTTGTAAATGAAAAAGGATCATGAAGAAAATAAAATACAAATGTCGAAGAGGAACACACGATTCTCCACATCAGTTGCAAATTTTTGTATGCTTGAATCGTATGTATTTTCAAATGAAGAATGAAGATATAAAAACGCTTCAGCCTCAAAAATTACTTCACAGTGAGAACATGTTATCGGCTGGAGGAAACAAAAAATTCAATACAGAACAAGTTCAAAAGGCGTATATTTCCTGAATAAAAACAAGTAGGGTCCCTTTGTAACTTTTGTTTGAAAATTCCAAAAAAGGTTTTCTGGTTATAATTATTAACGTTATTTTTTCGGAATCTGGGTCAATAATTTTTTTAAGCAAATAAAATATTTTGTCAATAGTTGCAAGCTTTTGTTTTTTGGTTAGCTTACTCTTTACAGCTATAAAATATATTTATAACACCCCACATTTACTTTCTTCGCACGGATCACTTTCGGAACAATTTTTAGAAAATTCCCTGCAATCATCTGATTGGTCAAAAAATTTACTCCGCAAAACCGCTACTCTGCTAATTTGTACTCATGGGGCTTGCACCCTCACGTACTTCGATGAGCCTCTTTTGGTACGATGAACGTGATGGGATAGATAATTGGCTCGTAAGAGCAAAGACAGGTTAAAGCTTCAACATTTCGTGAACAAATGCTAATCGCTTATCGACGGTCGCCGCTATCCCTGGGACCTTACATTGCCGGTCTAGGGAGGAGGAAGCTTATTCAAAAGAATGGATCGATAATTTTCGCACATAGATATCAATTTCTTTTCGCGCGATATATATAATTTTAAATAAAGGGAATCATTCCCTTATATTACATACGAAAAGATGTGTAGAGTAAGTGAACCTAACCCGGATCCCGGATCACTACAGTGTTTTATCATTAAACTTTATTTTTATAAAAAAACAATAAATGAATTCTAAATGAATGCAAATTTTCAATTTATATTATAAGTATTATTTATGAAATATTAATTTCAATGTAATTCAAATGGTTTCCTGACTGTTAGGCTTCGTCAGTTCTGTCTTTGATTTTTTTTCGTTGAGTACAAATGCAGATTGACATTTGTCGATTACAACAGTGATAAAAACATTTACAGGTTATTTATTTCAGGCTACTTATACAGTCACAAAAGACTTTTTTATAAAAGGTATCGTGTTTATAATTAAAACTGTTTGTCGAAAAGTGGCCTAACCACTAAAATCTAGATTTTAGCTTGATTTGCAATGAAACTGAGAAAAATATTCCTTACAGATGAAAAGAGATCTAGCTAATTTTCCGTTTAAGATCCCTTTCCCGTGATGTACATTTTGTATACCTTTTGAGGAAACTAACCATGGTTTCCCATAGTAGAATTCAGTAGAGAACATGTAATACGCCGTTGTTACGTTTTTAGATTAGATTCAATTTTTAAACATTTTAATTAATGACTGACAATGTAGACTCCCGATGAATTACAATAAGTAATTAATTTTTTATTTTTATTTTTAGTTTTAATCTTTTTTTGGCTAAATGTTATTTGTGCCTCAAAAATTGTAACAAATTTTTTATATAAGGCAAGAGAACCTGATTTGGGTCCCGGATCACTAATGTTTTTTTTATCACCTTATTTATATCGTATAAGTGTTATTTACAATATAAATTTAAAACTTTCATCCACCTTAAATTCATTTATTGTTTTTTTTTATAAAAATAACGTTTAATGAGAAAACACGGTGGTGATGCGGGATCCGAATTACATAGGTTCACTTGCCCTACTCATCTTTTCGAAATAATTAGTTGTTTGGAGTGCAGCAAATTTTTTTGTATGCCTATATACTTCTTTTTGCAATAAATAATAGTATAAAATTCTAAGCTCATTTTTTTAGAATAAAAACTTCTTGAAAGTTCTGAAAAAAAGGACTTGGGATGCCTTTTCATGGACCATTAATTTTGAATTAATCGTGGAATTAATATTTTACATAGGATTCATTTCTAGTTATCTTGTTGGCTTATGGTCAATCTGATTGGTCGAGATCATAGATGCGAACCCATGTGTAAAATATTAATTCAATGAATAATCCAAAATTGAAGTCCGTAAAAATGACAATTTACCCTTATATCTTGATTGTAAGTTTAACTTCATTCTTCAAATTTTGAAATTTCTTAAAAGAAAATTATTGATTTATGTTTCAATTAGAGAAGCTATTTACACAAGCCGGCAGGAAAACTCTACTGCGTCTGCGTAGCTCTTGCATTGGCTCGCTTTGGCACTGTAATTTTTACTATACTGGATATACCCATAATTATCTGAGATTGTATACCCCTTTAATCCCTTCATACATCGTAAATTGCCACTCAAGTTGTAAAAAGGAGACGAATCTTGTATTGCACAAATGACAACCTTTGGACTTCTCCGAGTTTAAGAAGTGAAAAATTCGCTCTGCCCTACCGCGTAGCTTTTCCGATTTTTGATAGCGATAAAAACGTACGATGATATGTGAACTGCCCAACAACGAAAACATATACGTGGGTGCAGTTGTATATAGTCCTATTCCTCTTTTACATCTACAGATTTCTTATCTTTTGCAACTTTCTCTAAACTCAATATTTTGAAAATGATTAAATTTTTAAAGAACAATAATTAAAAAGTATGGAATGCATTATTACATTCTCATCCTAATGAGAAGATATTGGTTTTATGTGAAAATTGACTTTCGCGGATTTCAGAAAATGTCGACGTTTTCAGACCCACTGATAGAGAAAAAATGGATAGAGTTCACCAAAAACCGAACTCTTTTTCTTATTCCTTCTCCGTCTTTCTTGTACTACTAGGAACCAACATGTTTCGAGGTTGATTTAGACCATTAGATTCTAGAGAAATCTTTTTTTCAATGAATTGCATTGCCCCCCCCCTCTCTCTCCCTCTCTTTTTTCACTTAATAAATAGAAGGATTTTATTTTTTTATCTGAACTGCCTATCTCATTGATGCCTGATCCCCACCTTCTATCAATCTCTGCGAAATTCATGATAAAAAGAAAAGTAAATTTCTATTTATAATGAAGACTTGTATGTTTGTTGTTTATGCCCCTTAATCCAGTCGACGAGAAGAAATGATCCTTTTTTGTCTTTATCAAATGCCAAACTCGCTAGTCACAAAACCATTCAGTTAGATTACACAAATAAAATTAACAATTTATCGCAAAATTATTTCAACACGTAGACTTGACTATTTCTTTTAAAATCGTTGAACACTGAACTAAAAAATGAATAAAAACCGTGAAATTAATATTCTGCCAAAAATTCGATACTCTGGCTAATCACCGACAACTGCAGCGTTATCACACAATATACTGACATTTATTTTAACCAGAGCCAAGAAACGTCCCTCAAAAACTTAAGATTTTTGGACAGTAAAGGCTATTTCGCTAAGAAATCAAGGAGAATGTAGTGTTTGTGAAAACTTTTTTTCCAGCTAATGCTAGACAACGGAGTCGCCTCGCTGCTCAACAATCCAGGACTAGGATCGTAAAAAACCATACGTTCTCAGAGTTTTCTCTGAATCTGTTATTGCGTTTAAAATTATTTTTCTACTTTCTGAGACAAATTTTCTTTGTGACATGACAAGTAATAAATCATCCTGTGTTATCTCGGAATTTCTGGGTTTTATTGTTCAAACAATATAGAAAGTGTCTACAAAGATTTCGGAAAAAGTATTGAAGATCAACACATATACAAAAAATATAAATAGAATCTTAGTCATTTATTTTAATTTCATATCTGAGTTTCTAATTAATATAAAAGATAAGACCAAAATATTTAACCGTAGTTTCCTATCAAAATTCCCTGATGAGGAGGTTGAAATTGACCTCGAAACATGCTGGTTTCTGGTAGCATAAAAAAGACGAAGAATTTTAAATGGATTTTACTTCAGTGCCTGTCTGTCGTTGTCGCATGTAAACACGATGATTTCAAAGCAATCATCCAATTAAATTGCCCTTGGGCACATTGTTTTAAGGTTTGAAAAGAGAGGGCGAGTTCGTTAATCAGCCATTTTTGACAAACGGTTATAGTTTCATACATCAAAGATGCTTTTTGAAAAATAAAAAAATCTATTTTCCAGCAAAACTATACGAGATAGGCAAAAAATGTTAAGGAGCAAGATTGCCCATCTCAAAAAGATCTACAAAATTCTTTGAAACTAATTTTTTGCTAAGACGCATAGTTTTTGTTTTAATCGTGAAAAATTTTATTAAAAATAAACAATTCCATTTTACGGTCAAACTATGCAAGTTATGAAAAAATGTTACAAAGCAAAATTCTTCACCTCAGAAGGAATTAGAAATTGCCCAGCTGAGCCCTTTTTACCTGTTGGCCCTCTCTAGGCCCCACGAAGGCGGCCCACTTTGGAAAAGCCCAGCTAGTCACTCGCAGGGGACAACAATGGCTTTCCTCTTTGTGTGTCTCAGAAAATATGTAAGTTTGATCCCCAGTTTGAAAGTAAACGAAAAAACTACTTTAAGAAGGAAGGCTGGATTGATATAAAATGTTGCAAAAAAACGTTTTTAACAAGAATTTTTTGAACCTTTTTTGGATGTTGGATGTTTTTTTACTGTTTGCCTTATAGAGACCCCACAAAGGCCCCTGCAAGGGTCTATAATGTTTGCCCTCTTGTTGGTCACAACAAAAACTCTCAGTCTGATCACCAGATTAAAAGTTTATATATTATTATTACATTTTTAAGATATCTGTTGTGACCAATTTTCGAAAATATGTTGACTTTCAACGCTAATTGTTATAAGGAAATTTTATTAACAAATTTTCGAAATTATGCATTTACTTTGAAAGTGTGTTTTTGTATTTTAGCTAGTTGGCTTTAAAGGAAAGATGATCTTCAACATAAAAATTTGACATCCAATATTATTAATTAATTATATAAACAAATGCACAGTGAGTACATTTATAGGTAGACAGAGATTGTTTGGGAGCGGACTGTAATTTCTTTTTAATTTTTAATCTGGCCGGTACTTTTTGCGATTAAATTAACTAGGAAGGCGTAGTCACTGAAAGACAGACATTGTCACTTAATTAAATTCATTGATGAAAATTACGCAATAAATATGGTTCACCGCATGTTACACTAATTGTGAAAAGTATTTAAATTAGATTAGAACATTTATTTCACTTTTTGCGAAATTGGGTTACCGGCTCCGCACGCACGAGGATATCGTTTCTCTCTCCCGATCAGTACTAAAGTATGGCAGTTTTCCTCTGATCGATAATTAGGAAGAAGAAATACGTTACACTCTCATACGTCACTCAGGCAGGTCATACAAATTAAAATTTCACTTGCGTGAACAGAGGTAGTCACGGCGGCCCACGCGGTGAACACTAGCCTAGCAAGGGAGTGTTCATCTTCGGAGAGTCGTGGCGCCGGTACCTCTAGAGAAAAAGATTCTCGAAGTACTTAAAGGCATTATTCTTGGTGGCTTGGAACCCACCTTAAGCTGTAGATCCCTCCGCCATCGAGGAAGTGTGTGGTGGGGTGTGTAAAGGAATATGGGAGAAGTAAAATGAAAATGTAAACTTTTAGGAGACATTTTAGAACCCCCCATTCCAGTGAGCATATTCATAGGCAGAAGGAGATCGTTTTTTCGAGGTTTTTTTCTTCCAATTATCTTAAAAATATCGTGAAAGGTTGCGATTACAGATTGAAATTTGTCATCCATTTGTTAATTTTGTAAGCAAATTATCAACATGAAGAGTTTTTTATTAAAATAACAAATATATATATATATATAATAGAAAATTTGTTGACAAAAACATGAAAAAGTGTGTAAAGTCTACTACAAGTATCTCCAGTATACATCAAACTATGCAGATCTCTTAAGTTAGCATATCAACGTTTTTAGTTTAGCATAATTTAGTGCTAATTTAGTACTAATTTTGTAGCATATTCAAAAATTTTGTGCTTTTGAATTTTTTGAAAAAACTTGTGATCCCGCTGGCTTAACGTTAAGCTGGCATGACCAGACGTGAATAAATGCAAGAGTTACATTTTTCAATATTGTATAATTTAGTGCTAATTTTGTACCATATTCAAAAATGATGAACTTTCGAACTATTTGAAAAGACGTGTGCTCGCGCTGGCTTAACGTTAAGCTGGTATACCCACACATGAAAAGATGCAAAAATCGCATTTTTCAATATTGCATAATTTAGTCCTATTTTAGTGCTAATTTTGCACTATATTCAAAAATGTTCTACTTTTGACCTTTTTGAAGAAACTTGTGGTCGCGCGGGCTTAACGTTAAGCTGGCATGACCACACATGCAAAAATGAAAGAATCGAAATTTTTTATATTGCATGATTCAGTGTTAGTTTAGTGTTAATTTGGTACCATATTCAAAAAAATTTTACTTTTGAACTTCTTGAAAAATACATGGTTGCTCTGGCTTAACGTTAAGCTATCACTGAGAAAGTACCCTCACGAATACATTATGCCCTTGACACAAAATGAAGTACACCAAAGTTTTGGGTTCATTTCGGACTCATCAAAATCATCAAAAGTATTTTCCAAAATCAACCCCTAACACTGAAAATCTACCCTAAAACAAAATCTCATGTAAAAGTCTTGAAAATGAACTCCTAACACTTTAGCAGTACCCACACACAACAATTACACATTTAGCGTAAATTTTATCACCAAATACATCTTGAAGACCGGAAAGAATTTTTGGTCAAACGGAACTTAATTGGAGGAATCTTTCAGCACCCTCTAAAAGTTCCGTTAAAGTGAATGCTGTTTGAATTTACTTTAATAAAATGTCGACTTTTTCTGTGTGAAAAACTACAACACTGCTACTCAAAATAATTTAAGTTGAAGTAGTATCAGAGCACAAATTGCCTGCAAAGCGTTTTTGAATTTCCAAAAAGTGTGGGTCATATTCATTTTTACACAATAACCACCCTGAACAATTATATAATAACAATTAATTAAATAACACTATACTATAATAATAATATAATTATGTATAAAATAATAAAATAAAATATATTTTTAAAAATAAATATAAAAAATAATTTAAAAATTTTTAAAAATATATTAAAAATATTCAAATATATAATAATAAAATATAATTATAATAACTGATAACAATTTTTTGGGAAAAATTTTTTCTGAAGTTTTTTCAGATTCAGAGAAAATTCGGTATATCAGGAGACAATGAACTTGTTTTGTTGTTGTAGAGTTCCTGATGCTTTTGAGAAATAGTTCTCGCCAATTTCATTTTTTTAAAAATTTTCGAAAAAATAGCCAGCTCCCCACTTTCAAAAAATTCATCTTTTTTAACATAATCCTTTACTTGCAAAATAGTTCTAGAGTTGTATAAAAATAAAATTTCTAAAAAATCAAAAACCCAAGAGTTACAACATTTTGAAATTTGAAACTGTTCCGAAAAGAGCCTGTTCACAAAAAATCCACCTCCCCCCCCTTCCTTAAGTATTTGTTTGAATGAAAACATTTTTTTCTATAAATCACCAGCCAATAAGACTGTACTTTGATACACTTTGAGTGCGAAAAAAATATTTTTGTTACTGACAGATTGCTAATCAATGTTCTATCGCTCGTAAAAAGTACAGAGAAAATATATTCTTATATGTAAGTGTCTAAAAAGCATGTAAATTAAATTGAAATTGTTGAATGCCGCTAAGCATTAATAATTGAAAGGTGGCAGTACAGAACTAGATGAACAAGAAAATTGGAATTTTTCGGGAGTGAAAAAAAAAACATTCTGTAAAATCGAAATCACCATACTGAAAATTGGGCACTTGCGTCAATTTCACTTGAGCCGTTTTGAATAAACCCGGTCCAAGCCGCTTCAAGTGAGATGGTTTTCCCCCATTTTAGAAAGCTGTTGAGAATAAGTAGTAGGACAATAAAGTCATAAAATTAAGGTAGATAAGCATCTTGTGGAATTTTCACAAGCTGAAAAGTGTTAAGGTATACGACACTAAACCAATCCGGTGTCAGTTTTCCTACGACCTTCAACAGCCCCCTACGAGGGCATTCGCAAGTCACGTGACCCAAAAAGAGAGAGTGGCGAGTAAGAAGAAATATCACGGGATATCACAGATTGTCAGGGGTTTTTAGTTGGATTTCGAAGATTCGAAGGGAATAGAACGAATTTCATAAGATTTCAAAAAATTTGCAAAGATTTCAAAGGATTTTAAGGGATTTCAAATAATTTTAAGAGATTTCGAAAGATTCTAGAGTATATCTATAGCATATATTTTTTTTAAATTGATGAAAATTTGTACTCATCTTCAATTTAAATAAATAATTGCAAACATTATAATTAAATGAATTAGATATAATAATTTTATGCGAAAAAAGTTACAAGATTTAACTATTTGAATTTAAAGTTAGATATAAGTAGTTTTTAATCCTTAAAAATTCATTTTAATATCTTAAGTATTAGAGTCAAAAATATTATTTTTTGGTTGAGAAAATAGAGAAATTGTTTCATTGTATTATATTCATTGTTTGCATTGTTCATATCCGAGTACATATCACAGAATAGGCTACATTTTGAAAATTTCTACATTTCGAGAATTTTATTATTTTCGGGACTCAGTCTTTGAAAATTTGTGTAGATCTCGATATTTTAACTTTACTTATCGTTAAAATTCGTTTTGAAAGCGAAAAAAAATGAAAATAGCTGAAAGACATAACAAATATGAACAATTAAACACAAATACTAGAAAAAACTATTTTAAGATCAGTATGCCTTTCTGCTCGTGTATTTAATTGTTTAGAACTGTTTCAAACTATTAATAGCTGTCTACAAGTATTCTACATAATTGCTTTAAATTGTTT
>JAUMHM010085010.1:0-11921 GCA_032362435.1 Melikaiella ostensackeni
AGACCGTTACAATAAATGCATTACTCTAGATGGAGATTATGTCGAAGAATAAAGCCAATTTTTCATTCAAAACATCGCTTTTTCATTGTCAGGCCGAAGACTTTTCAGCCCATGTAGTATGTCAACAAAACTTTTTTGATATCCTAATAAACAGTTTTTTCTATATAAGCTGACTGAACTTCCTTTATACCTCTTTTATATGAATTTTTTACGATGGAAAAATGAACCTGATCGAGACGTTAATTTCACTTCAATAAAGACTGTTCAATCTTGGAAAAGACTCAGAATTTTCAATCGACTCTGCTCTTATAAAGACGAAATTGACCAGACAGAAAATTAAAAAATTTCAATTTAAAAACTAAAAAATTAATTAATTAAAAAATTTTTTAAAATAATTAATTCAAAAATTTTAAAAGTAATTAATTTAAAAATTAAAATTAACGGTTGCAATTTTTGTAGGATTGAAGAGGCTACATTTCAAAGTAACTCTATATAGAGCAATTATTCAGTTTGAATGCATCCCAGCAAAGCGTGCACCTTATCGCTTGCATTCCTAGGTTGCAGAATGATCAAGATTCCGGAAGCCTGTTTGCGGTAGATCCATTCTAAAAACTTAAATAACTTCCGCTATTTACGAATCCAAAAATTACTATTTGACGTTTTGAACGAGTTTCCATCATACTATACGTTCCTTATTGTAATATGCCGTGGATACGTGTACCGAAATTTCGACACGAATAGCTGTATTTTTTTGGTACCAATAGCCGGACCTGGAGAAGGGACTATTTGTACCGCAATTTTGATACAAATAGCCGGATATTTTCGGTAAAAATAGACACTGTCATTTCAGCAAACAAATTTCGTATTCATATTCATATTCCTATTCATCTATCAAAATTAATTAATCGGAAATCATAACTCATCTGGTAGAGTCCATGTCATCTCATCACATAAGTTTTCGTAGTAGGCAAGGATTTTCCTTTGACTCGATGTATACACAATTAGGCAATAAAACGTTTTTTGCAACACATGTATAAAAATGGTAACATTCTTTGTCTGTAAAGTGTGCGCAAAGTGCCAGATTCCTCTACTGTGAGAAGAGTGTGCAGAAATATAGTCACAGAAACTTTCCGGAAATTGCTTTAAATAATAACGATCCTACAAAGGTTTGGTTCGAGAGTCAGTAGATGGGTTCACCCGTCAGTGAGACTTAGATAGTGAAAAAAGATGTTACCAAATATTTTCTGACAATTTTAAAAAATGGCGGAGGTTTCGGACTATTCATTTTTTTCAACATTTTTTAAAAATATCATATCCTCGGTTATAGTTGACCGATTTAAGTTTGGAAACTTTAAAATGCTTTGTATTAAAACATACTTAAGAGTAAAAAGAACCAGAAGAATAATTTTTATTATAGATTAAAACATCACACACATAAGTGATATAGTATAATGTACGATAAAAGCCGAAAATAAGTATTTCTGGATGAGTGCTACAATTCAGACGAGTCAGAAAAGACGTTTTTGAAAAGACGTTATTTAAACATTTTCTTATTTTCATTATCAAAGGAAGGTAAAAATGTGATGTATACTTACTGTAAGTTTTATTGTGGGACAGCCAGTGCAATGGCTATCGAGAAAAAAATTCAAGGTGGCGCATTGCGCCTACAGCAAATTTTAAGATTTTCACCACTATACGAGCAGATGCCGTAGAATTACCTAGCTTTTCGGACTCTGGCCCAAACTTTGGATAACTATTTTTCTAAAACTGATTATTGGATTTTAATAAAATTCAGACGTATTGTAGATAACATTATACTTTTCAAGATTATAATACAATAAACATTTTTTAAATGTTAATTGAAAAAAAGTTTTCGTCAGTTACTCCCTTTTGAATTCTTTTTGATTTTGGATATAAAAATTATTGGTATTTTAAATTTTCTTTGAAAAAAAACGTGGAGAAAGTTTGATATGACGGATTCAATATTTCTCCAATATATTTTTTTACTATCAAGGAATAGTATACACCGAATTGTAGCAAAATCTCAATTCAACTCGAAAATTTGTGTGATACCTAATTTGTGTGATGAATCGACATTGACTTGGCCAGCTTCGAAATATTAAGAAATGATACAAAAGAGTTACTAATATTTATCTATAATTATTTTTGACATTTTGTTGACTTAAATAAAGACAGAGAAAGAGTATCATTATAAAAATTATTTTCACCCCGTTTGAGCCCAATCTCTATACTTTCTATGAAGCTTAATTGAGAAAAATGTTTAGTTTGGACAAAAAAACAATTGTTGATTTGGTTCCTATAGAAGCATCAAAATTTTTTTACACGAAAGAAAAGCTGACTGTTTTGCAGGATTTTCTGTTCAAGGAGCGTCGAACGTGGCTGGGTGGTTTCATTTTAGAAACTGGATTCAAAATATATCATAAAGGAATATGAAGAACGTTTTCTGTGAAAACTTCAGACCTTCTAGCGGTATTAATTTATGAGGATTTCAGTTTTGGAAATTACTATTTTAGCTGTGTCTAATGGAAAATACTTCGCGTCATCTCATATTTTGATTTTTTACAACGCCAAAATCCAATTTTGAGAATTCAAAATTAAAATATTTATTCACTGAACTGTCCTATTTCATTGGGTGAGTTTATGATTGAGCTGACGGTACAAATAAGAAAGAGAAGATATTTTAATAAAACGACGTTGAGAATAGCCCTAGAAAAAAACAGCGGAGTCCGACAGGCATGGAGATTGATGAATAGGTCACCATATCATATTTTGATGACAACCCACTACGAGAATAAATTACAGGGCCGGTGGAGCAGATCTTGGCTGTCTCTTTCGCTCATTAAGAGGCGTGAATGTAGACAAATGAGAGTGACCGAGACACTCATATGTGGAAAACCGTCACTTGTTTTTCACATGCGAGTGTCTCGCTCACTCTTATTTGTTTATATTTACACCTCTTAATGAGCGAAAGAGACAGACAAGATCTGTTCCACCGGCCATGTTAAAATCAAATATGAAACATTTTGCATTTTTTAATGAAAATGTCACCTGAGAAATTATAAAAAGCTTGGCTCCAGAAAGTGTGGCACAATCTTTGAGTTCTGCTCAGACAAATATAGTACTCTTCTGTGAACAAAAATGTTAGATGCACATTTGACTAAAGGAACCAGGCTCGAATTTCGTTAAGTTATGAAAAACGATTCGATCTGAAGGCGGGCATCATGGAACCAAAAAAATCTCTTTGGCAACGAATGTTGAACAGTGACATTCTGATGATCTGCGAAATTGATGTCTTATAAAAACCGTTTCTTTGAGTGAGCAATGAATTGCTGCACTATTAAGGTAGTTTTGGAATAGCGAATAGTAAATAGTCTGAAATTTCACGTCATTGGTTTCTCAATTTTTAGAAACAAAATTTTCATGAACTCAAGAAAACGGAGTATCCATATCATAAAGTGTAAAGCTGTCTCAATCAAAAATAATTTTTTCATTTTAGTTATGTTTTTTCAATAAGTGAAGTAATCTTCTGATATCGATATACAGCTCATATTATTTTTTCCGTGCATCTCAACAAAAATTTTTTTCTCTCTACGAATCTTTTGTTGAACCAACACAAATTTTGTTAATTCAACCAAAACCGAGATTTTCTTCATTGAACTCAATTTTCCTCAAGTCAACAAAAGTTATGTTGGTACAAAGAGAATTGGTTGCACAAATATCAACAAAACAGTTTTCAATCCAATTGACCAAAATAATACACAAACGCAAAATGAGAACGAAACTGGTGAGGGATCAAAAACATTCATTACTGATACCCGCCCTTTCAAGGAATTTAAATCAATACTGAGTGAATTTATAAATTATTATATATATGAATGTCTAGAAAATTATTATAGTAATATAGTCGTGAAAAAAGTCAGCACACATTTATTGTTAAAGGCATAAATACTAAAAAAGTTGTTTGTACAGAAAATACTATACTGTTATCTGAAATTTGTAATTTTTCCATAAATCTTCAGCAGCACGCGACAGTAGTTCGACCAGTAATGGTCAGGCAAGTAGTAATGACCCATACTGGTTAGCCGAGTAAGTTGTTCTCCATTAGTTATAGCTCACGAGATCTATAAGATTTTAACTTCGTGTCACAGCCTTTCTTGGAAGTTGAAAAATGGTTAAGCCTAACCAGTTACTTGAATGCATGATTGTTGGAACTGATTCGCGTGCGACGCTTCTCAAATCGCTCACAGGAAATCTTCCATTTAAAAAAAGAGTGTATTATTTCCTGGAAGTTCTACGTGAAAAGACTCGTTTGTAAATAAACTACTCCTGTCACGCAGCTCTGCAATTTGAGTTGGTGACTAGAAATAACTGTGCGTAGGTTTTCAGTTCATTCTTCAAATTTCAAGTAAAGAAATGAATTTTAGATATCAAGTTAATAAATTGTTTGAGACAGCAAATAAGAGAGAAAGTATTTGTTTCTTCATAAAAACACATTTTCACGATTTTCCTGCTTTCAAAACTGAAATAAAAAAGAAAGTTAACCTATACAATCTGGAATGAGCAAAAACTTATCTAGACATACAAGGAGTCTCAGGTGTTTCCTCTTAAGCACGCTTATTGCTACAGAACACTTTGACATCGAAAGTACCAGGAAAATCCTGAAAGTTCAACTAAGCTCTTTAAACTTTGTAATTTAAGGTGAGTGGTCGTTTACTATTCATGCCCCGGCAATGTCGTACTCCTCATGATTTATTATAATTTTTATGATGCAATTAATAGAATGACACCGATTTACAAAAAGGATTTGAACACAATTTTAATTTTATATTTGCGGATTTCTTATTTACTTATTTAGTTCCCAGGCTAACAAAAATTTACGAGGGTCGGGTGATGAGCCAAAATACAGAGATAGGCGTATCTTAGTTTATTTTATGCCGTACATAACGCCGTCAACGTAAAGTTCTAGAAGCCGGAATCCTGCGGGCAAACAACCCGGATGTAACAAAAAGTGGCCTCGCTGAGTGAGATACCACCTCATGTCCTCGAAATCGATCCAACCACACATAAAAGAAAGGGTTGTAAACGTGTCATGGTTAATGGTTCATTTCCTGAAATACAAATCTGTTTGTGTCTCAGCAGCGAAACGCCATACAAATGAAAGAACTTCTGCCATAACAAATGGGTCAAACAAGTTACAAATTATCGCCTCATTTATATATATGTAGGGGCGAATTCATTTCAAATTGGGCAGTCTGTGAATTAGGGTGTCCAGCCAAATCCCGATTTTTTGATTTTATGAAACACAAAGCCCTGATTTTGTGATGTTTCGAGATTTAAGTGTCAAATGGGATATTATTTTTTTTCTTGATATGAAAATTTCGACTAAACCTTTTTCATTTACTTGGCAATCATTTCTTCTATTGCATTACGTATTTGAAAAACTATTTACAGTAGATTTACAATAGGGTGGCCCAAATGAAAACAAGCTGCTTTGATTTGGAGGAACACTCCACGAAAAGATTTAGTCGAAAAAATTAAAATCTAGAAAGATTTAAAAAACACCCTGATAAAATAAAAAACTTCCCTGTTTATGAACAAAATATAAATTTTCGAATTCTCTGTTTTGAAGCTCCTTCTCCTTCAACACACACATTTGGTCTCCACGAGCTAGCACTTTTATTTGTTCTCTCCGAGATGGAACCTTGTCATTTGGACATGTCATGACATATAAGTAACATTTGTTGAGTTGATCTTCAAATTGTAAATTTTTTCATGAACATAGCAGTTTTTTTTAGGGTTGGCCTTCCTTAGGGAAAAAATAAAATTAATTGATGTCGATGGCGAGTTTAGGATCCGTTAGTTATGCTTGCAGCCATAGGCAAATGTAGCGGATGATGGAAGTGCGATTAATTTATGTTCAGTATCCCGCTGAATCATCCCTTAGAGAGGACATAAAGCAGATAGGCGTTGAAGGGCGTTTTACACGATGAGAGTTCTATAAAATCTATGCAAATGAGTTCTTTCAATATGTCTAGTTTCTACCCAATTTTAGGGATGAGATTAAAAATAAGTCTCCCCAAATTTTCTTCAAAACATATAAATACAGTAAAGAACAAAAGTTTGAATACACCTAAGGAAAAGACGATTTTTTTAGTTTATTCATTTATTTTACTTTATTTACATAAGTTTGGTGTGCATAATATTATTTTAACATCTTTTGATTATTCTGAATGTATTCTATAGAAATTAAATTAATTGCAAACAATAAAAATATGAAATTTTTTTTTTCTCAAGTGTATTCAAACTTTTGGCCTATGCTTTATATGGATATAAATCTGATTTTATAAAAAAGAATTCAATTATATTTTCAGGCAAAATAATTATATGCTGAAATGCTAAATGTGGAAAACTTAAAATAAGTAAAGCTATCGTAATCTATTTTAACTTACAGCTGAATTAAATACTGAGCAAAGTCTATCTTTGAGAAATTTGCGGTAATCAAGAAAGGAAGGTAGAGATAGAACCGATAAATTTTATTTAGCGAGTCTCGGGGCAAATCCTCATAACTTGCACCTCTTCTAGAAACTTCAAAGACGTATAAGTACTTCGTGCATTTCACAATTCCAACTGACTATGTATATATGTAGGTAAATAGAAGTAATGATTTTCATTTAAATCTTAAAGCTCTTTAAAATGTGATACTTAACACCCTTCTTTTCTTGCTACCAAAGGATGAATCTGCCTTTTTTTTATCTTGAAAAAATAAGAGTATATCAATATACATGTAAATATGAATGAAAAATCAACCATTTAAGATCCAGTGTGAACATATAATCTCAGAATTGAAATAAAACCTTACATTACAAGTTTATGATCCAAAGTAAAGCTACTTCCATTTTAATGTCAGAGTTATTTCTTTTACTGTAATATGGGGTAATGTTGGTACATTCGCCATAAAGAAAAAAACTCGTATTTTGTGGCATCATTACCCCGGTTTACAGTAGCTGTTCAGAAAGTTCTTTTTGCTTCAAATGAGAATACTTAATGAAACTTCGCTTGCTTTTTTTGTTAAATTCCAACAAAACAGCTCGACTGATTCGAAAACAAACAATCGAAGTACACTACACAGATAAAACTGTCATTGTATCAATACATATCCCTTGCTCTACGAAGCACTGGAATGAAGCATGCACATGGTATGATGCATACAGAATGTGTGTGGGAATGCGGTGACGTGTATTGTATTCAGCCATTCTCGGACTCACAGTAGGCATTTCTTGCATCGTCATCTCACCACACAGTGGTTCAGGAATGAATTTTCGCGGACGAATTAGGTTGCAGGTCGAAATTCTCAATCGATTTACATTTTCTTTTCTCTTTTTAAATTACCCAGTATCAAATTCCTAACGATCTTAAGGCAGCCAATTTTTTATTTTGTTTATTTGAAAAATATTCACAAAAAATTATTTTTTATCTCAAGACTGTATATGTATAGACTTTGTTAACGTATTTTATTTTCAACAATAAAAAATAATAACTAAAAGTAGAAATAATTATACCTGTGAAGTTTTATAATCATAAAATGTATCAGATTATTATTATTCATAGTAAAATTTTTGCGGGGGAAAATGATGTGATCTGAAGGTAATCGATGGTTATCGAATACCTGCGTGTATACAAACGATATAGTAAGCCAACGATCATTCTGGGGTTTCGAGGGACTAACACGGTGCATATTCCACGTACACGAAATGCCAATCAAGATGATTATGGTACAGTAAAAATAATCATCAATTTTGGTATCTATGCCACTATGCCGTCAAAAACTAACGTTTCCTTCCGGCGCAACCGCAGTATGGTGAACGTTGAAACCACGTCTCACCACTCTGAGGTAGGTGGTCAAAGCATGGTGGACTCCTGTGTCTTCAAGACACGAAGCAAACCATGAATGACAACTTTCGGCGTTCTAATCGAAACCCGCAAGTGACGCAGTACTCCATTGATTTCAACAAGAATAGGTCGGTAGGAATATAATAAATAAACAGAAAATTTCAAAATTGCACGTAGTTGATAGATTAAGTTCTATTAATTAAATAGAAGAGCCAAAAGTTACAAACAATTATGTGAATGGTTTTTCAGTTCCACAAGAAAGTAAAGAGCATTATTCAAAATACCGAAAAATAATGTTATATAATTTTCACAAGAGCGGCCGTTAAGCATTAATACCTCTTGTCACCACAAGTATGATCTTAGAAGGTTGTAAAAAATTTCAAAGAGTAAAAACACACAGTTATTAAGTCTTCTTCTCACTCCGTTATCTACATATATGTACATTAAACAGCTCGTACATATATTAGAGAGCAGGTTTCGGAAAAATTACCAGTAGCCCTCTACCAAATTATAAAAGAGTCAGTTTTATCGATCTAAAATAAAAATGAGGTCACTTTTCGGTGCTCATGTCGGCATCTTCATGCTTTTCTTCATTTGTGTTGGTAATTATGTGATAACAATAATTATTCTCTTAATACTTGAAGAATTTCGATCCGACGTCTAGATCGTTTGGATCAATTATAAAGAGTTTTGTGCACCAGCAGATTTTTCTCATGGAATAAAATATTTGCTTTGTCAGCTTTCAGTAATCAGATATTCTATATAAAATTTTATTTACGAGAATTTTCATAAATTACCGTTCAGGTGTGATTTCCTTAAGCTATTTTACTCATTTCGCTTCAATTATTTTTTAATATATTTCTCACATTGTGAATTTATAAATTCCTCTTGTCTTTTGACAGAAATATCAACAGGTATGCCACCAGGACAAAAATTGAAAATTTCAAAAGCAAGGATTATGGGACTTTCAGGGAATGGCCGCCTTGAAACTTATACCTACATTGAGAAACCTGAAATTCGCGGACAAAAGCGTACTTCTGGAGACCGTGAAATCCCTGAAGCCTCTAAATCTGCAAAACGTCAAGTCAGGCCTGATTCGAAACAAGTGGTTCCAAATTTCCACAATAATTATCAACATCCAATGGTAACTGGGAGTCCTGTATATAGGCCTATTTTTAATCATCCAGGTTTCCACAATAGTCATGAACCTCCAATAGTTCCTGAAAGTCCTACATATAGGCCAAGTTTTCAACAAAACGATCCAAATTTCCACAATAATCATGAACCACCAATAGTCTTCGGAAGTCCTGTATATAGGCCTATTTTTGATCATCCAGGTTTCCAGAATAATCATGAACCTCCAATAGTCACTGGGAGTTCTGTATATAGGCCTATTTTTGATCATCCAGGTTTCCTCAATAATCACGAACCTCCAATAGCTTATGGGACTCCTATATATAGGCCGAGTTTTCAACAAAACGACCCAAATTTCCACAATAATCATGGACCTCCAACAGTCTCTGGAAGTCCTGTATATAGGCCTATTTTTGATCATCCAGATTTTCATAAGAAATATCAATACACTAGTCCCCAAGATTCAGCAGCGGATGAAATATGGCAATAAAAACTAAAACTTCCAGTACATATAACAATTACGCAACGCATATGCGTTTTTAAGTAGGTATATTTTGTGATTTACGGAAAAACATTAACTTATGCGTTTTTCTCAAAAACCGATTTTTCATAGATTCAACTTCAAAATTACCTTATAGACACGCATTTCCTCCTAGAGGGTTCCTTTTTAGCTTAGAATATCAGAAATGTATTCGGGTATTTACTCTCCGAATTTCATAAGTAACTACATACCTTCAACATATGACATTTCACGTAATAACAATAATATAACGCATAATCGTTATATTAATGTTTTCACATTCTGTTTTTATGTAATATTTTGGAACTACAGACATCATTTATTAAAAATATTTCATTTATGCTATTTTCTTTTCAATCGACTTTGTTTATTATAATATAGCAAAGATCATGAAAAATTTATGCTACACTTTATTCAATCCCTTTTCCATCATTATTGGTGTACACTCTAAATTTGAATCCGTAAAAGTTTGTTTGATTCAATTGATAAAATATATTTTGACTGGAAAATCAGTAATTTCTACTGACAAAATGATCGCTTCAGCATATGATACAGTTCAAATTGCTGAATAAAACGATAATTTATTTGGAGTGACTGATTTGCAGTCAAATGAACAATCGTTTTAACTGAATTTTCAGTAGTCGAATACGCATTGTTTAAAAACGTCAAATACATTTTCAAAATGAGTAACAGTGTGTTTCCAAGTAAATCAAGTTCTTATACGAAGGGTTTTATAAAATTATGCAAATTTCCAAAGCTGCAAATTCTGAAAAGTCCTACGATATTAGTAAAAACTTTCCTCTAAGCTTATTAAAAACATGAATTCTTTTTATAAATTTGCGTTTTATCAATATCTGCGCAATATGCTTCTAAGAAGAATTTTGCGAAGGTTTTTTTTCGAAAAATTCCCAATCTTGCGAGAAACAAAGAAATTTTTCATTATTTCATTATCGATCTTAGATTTTTTTCTGTTGAATGCAAAATCATGTTAGTTTTTCGTTTTGAAAATATATAAAAATGTAGAATTCTTTATTAAAGTAACTTTCTCTCATCGGATTGAAGTATTATGGACACGAAAAATCAGTTCTCGGGAAAAAATGTCTAATTATATTTTTAAAAATTTCAATATTATTACTGATGGTTTCGTTTAAAGTAGAAATGATCATTTTTACTAGAAAATGTTCTGAAATTTATGCGATTTTGATGAATGATAGCTTATTTTCTCGTAAAAAAGGTTGTTTACAACCGGACCTCAATTAACTTTAAATCATAAATAAATTGAAGCGTGTTCTACAACAGTGCATCATACGTCACTTGCCATAAGGATCATTTTGTACCTATATTTACATATTAGATGACCATTACGTCAAGTGATGCATACTGCACCGTTATGGAGCACGCTCCAATTATTATCGAATATAGGTATTCGTTCATAAGAATTTTCGTTTCAAAAAATTGTTTTTTCATGATTTGAGTCATTAAAAAATTTATTAATATAAATTAAATGAGGTTAAGTTGTAGAGAATCTTTTCCTGGGAGAATAAGCTATCATTATTTGAAACATTACCATTTTTCAAAATTTGTTAAGCACCAATAAGAAAAAAAGTTCGGTCGGAAACAAAAATTCTTGATGAATAATTTTTTATGTTCAAAAATATTCTCAGAAAAAATAATCCTTTGTCCTTTAAAACAAGACCATCAGTAATAATAATATTGCAATTTTCAAAAGTAAAATTAGATCTTTTTTCCCAAAACCTGTTTTTTCGGTATGCCGGTAATTTTCGATTAATTTGATGTCAACCATATTTATTGACTGATAATTTTCGTCTCCACTTTTAATTCTTCGTAATATTAAAGGAATTTATCAAGCACATATTAATTCAAAGTTCGTCCAAATATTAAATTCTTTGAAATATAGAGACTGCAATTTTAATTCTTTATCAATTAAGAAAGTATCATTTTTTTAATTTTTAGAATTTATCTTTTAAAAATATGATTCGTACGAGAATGTACATTATGCAAAGTAGTAAATTTTTTTTAAATGACCCATTTTAATGATCATGTCTGGTAATTATTTACGACTGTTAAGCAAATCGACTGCATCAAGGACTGAAGAGTAGAAATAATTTATTATCCAATTACATATTCTTTAGGTCTTGAGTAATTTTATAGTACTAAAATCAACTCTTTGATTAAAACGTACTTTTACAACATGTGCGATACTCGCACTGACTGATGACATTAAAATGACACGTAAATTTAAGCTGAATTATGTTTCTAAGTGTGTGCAAACATTTAAGTAATAAAATGATTTTTCACATTAACGCACAGTTTTAATGAAGACGATTTTTACTAA
>JAUMHM010085011.1:0-11921 GCA_032362435.1 Melikaiella ostensackeni
AAGCCATCGCTGGTTCGTAACCTCGAAGCCATACCCGCGTGCCAGAAACATGCCTACCCACTTGTGAGATGGTGCAGAGAGCTGTCATTCTTAGGTCGTTTCGTGTCCTCAAGATACACGAGGACTTTGACGGCCCTTCAATGTACTTCCATCGCGTTTTACTGTGATTCAGTGTCATTTTCCTGGATGGAAATCGTTCCTTCGTAAGCGATATAAATTGATAATTTTCATGAGTCATGCTGAGATGTGATAACTAATTGTCGAAAAATTTTTAAAAGGCCATTGATGATTTCTTTTAGAGAGTATTTGTTGAAATTTTTTATTAATATTTTGGTTTCAGCAGAGATTCCGCCATTTTAGTTTGCCGGGTAACTTTTTCTTACTACATGTCTGTTATTCGCGACTACGTTCCTAATCCTACCTACATAAATTACTACTTTCTAGTGACCGCTTCAAATTAGTAATAAGGTCATCGAAGGTGCTGTATGAATTAATTCGCGGTCTCAGTAAGACGTTTGTCTGTTTCGATAACGCTGTCGAAATCAAGTCGAATAGATCTAACAATGGTATATCTCTAAAACTCTTGTGTGCTTTTTCCATCTTCGGTTGGAGGATTTGACGAAATTTGAATCACCGTTGAAAGTTGATATTTGCGCTAGAACGTCTTTGAGGGAAGGCGTCATATTGTTCAATCGTTTCTTTTCCTTAGGGTTTTCAATGTCTTCCACCTAATATTCTCTAACACTCACGCTTCCGAAATCGATGCCATTCAAGGGAAAATCGACATTGTCTAGGGAGGTTTTTTCTAACGATTCGTTTAATTCGCTAGTTCTATGCCAATAAGATCATTATCGGTTGAATGACGTTTTTAGTTTACTAAATCGACATTGTGTCTATATTCAGAGTATGGAGATGAACGTCTTTCACTTCGCTTTTCGCATGAGTCGCGCTTGTTTGACAGCTCAATTTGGATAAGTAAATGAGGGAAAATTTGGAGTGAATACTTTTCTGGTACCTACCTACGGCATAGAAGCAAAAGATTTTATTATTATTATACTATTAAGCCAAACACCTTTCGGGGTAAGCGTAACTCGTTCTGTACTAGCCTCGTTATACTACCGGGGGTCAAGGAATCTATGTAGTAAGGATAAGTGAGGGATGTGTGTTAGTAGGTATAGTTTTAAAGAGAGGAATAGATTTTTAATCAATTTAGAAGTTTCGTGTTGCTTATTCGAACAACATACTCATCCGACAATACAGCTTCGACACGGGTCGCTGATCAATCTCTCTAGCAACGACCCCAGGTGAAGAGCTTCACAGAGCCATCATGCATCCCGATTCACACATAAACACGAAAACTGACTGATAAACCCGTAGAAAGAGCCATACTCTACGCCAACCACATCCACTAAGCAAAGCTCTGCACTAGGTCCCAAGAGTATCGAAATCTGTTGTTTTAGACGTCACTCTTCTTGACACATTTCTTATAAACAATTGTCCGCCACACATCCCTAACCTTGCATACACCTTTTGCTCTCTTTATATCCATACATCTTTTTATGCAAGATCTTGTGTTTTTACGATTCATTATACATCTTCGTTCTAGAGTCTCATTCATAAATTCCATCTATCCTTTCTTCGGTTAACCTCTGGGTACGCTACCTAAATACACTTGTTTTGTTGAACGTTCTTCATCCATTCTCTCGACATGACCAAACAATCTCAACAATTTTCCTTTACTCTTGTCAATCTGTGTTTTTTCCACACCACATTCTTTAAGAACCCAATTATTACTGGCTTTGTTCATTAGCGTCTTAGCACATGTATTCCGCAGAAGCTGCATGCCAACCGCATTCACTTTACTTCTATCATTTTCTTGGTACGTCAAGGTCTCACTACCATATAGCACGGTGGGTCCTCTCTTTGTTAAGGCAATGTTGCATACTGTCTTCTCACTTCTTCTTTCGAACAAAATAATTTTTATTTTATTCACATTAATCTTGAAACCCATACTGTTTATGCTGTTGGTCTGCTCAGTCTGCTCATCATTCTCTGCAAATCATCGACTGATTCTGCCGTCATAATTTTATCATCTGAAATTGCCAATCCACGCACTTTCACGATCCCGAGATCAACACTCTCTTCGCCTTAAAGAGCTACTCTTAGACATTTGTCCATTTATACATGGAATAGCCAGGAAAACGTAACGCAGCCTCACCTAACGCACTGCTTGATATCTAACCAATCACTCAGTTGTCAATTTATCCTCACGCTTGCCTTTCTACCATCACCTATTGCTTTTATTGCTTTCAGAAGCAAACAATACTCTTTCAGTACTTCCCAAAGTTCAATTCTAACCATCTTATCAAAGGCTTTTTCCAGATCAACAAGTGCACAGAAATTTTGTTCGTTTTCTCTCACAATTTTTTCTATGATGTCTCAAGCTAAATATCTGATCCGCACATGATTTTTCTGGCATGAATCCATATTGGAATTCTCAGATCCTTTTTTTTCATTTTCATGACCTGACCAATAAGTATTTTGGTAAATATTTTGCCAATGATACTTAGTAGGATGATAGCTCTGTAATTAGTACAGTCACCTTTATAACACTTGCCCTTGTAAAGTGGAATTATAATCACCTTTCTCTGATCTTTTAGAACTTCCCCATTCCCAGACAATTATTCCCAGACAAATATACGTCAACCCTCTTGAGCATTTCATCGGTAAAATCATTTTCATGACCTGACCAATAAGTATTTTGGTAAACATTTTGCCCATGATACTTAGTAGGCTGATAGCTCTGTAATTAGTACAGTCACCTTTATAACACTTGTCCTTGTAAAGTGGAATTATAATCACCTTTCTCCGATCATTTGGAACTTCCCCATTCCCACCACATGTATTTATTAACTCGATCAACCAGTCAGACAAATGTACGTCACCCCTCTTGAGCATTTCAGCGGTAATATCATCCACACCAGCAGCCTTACCATTCTTTAGGTTCTTAATTACGAATATAATATCGAAGATATTAACTCGAACTTTCATATAATCCCATCCAGTTCAAGGATTTCTAGAACTGCTGACCGACTGCTGGCCCCCACAGTTTCTCAGTTCGCGTGGCGAGAGACGGTGTTTAACGAAGCGTGAAACACCAGCAGCGTATAGATAAAGGCGCAGTGCACGTGCACTCAGGTTCGGACTCACGTTTGGAGATTGCGTAATATTAGGAAATGATTCACATGTCCCTGACGGTCAACGTTTCGAAAGTACTGCTTTAGTCCCAAGGCTAGTACGAAGCAACTCCCGAAACTGTCCTCATATTGGAGTTCGAGTGTAATTCCTATTTCGACACAACGGGATTGTCCAACGTATCCTCTTTTATGCCACAAATGTTATGCTCCATGACTTCACCTTCATACAGTTTCTTGAAAGAGTCACTCACACAGTCTTTCAGTTTGTTCGTATCCTATACCATACCATCAGTATTCTTAGTTCCGACTAACCCAGTACTACTACTTCCCTTCCTAATCTTTTCAACCCATTTCCAAAATGATTTATTATTTCCTCCAAAATCATTTTGCATTTTGCTTCCTCACAGAGGGAGAATTATGTCAGAAGACAAAAGAATAAATGTCATATTGTGATCTTTATCAGATTTTCGTAGATCATATTTTCATCTCTCTCATATTTATTCTTCTGGTTCTTACGCAATTAATGTACGCTCCCAGAGGAAGCTTTCTAGTCGGAGCATTTTCAAATGTTTTAAAAATGATTTCATTAAACGTTTCTCAGTTGATAAATGTCTAATACTGCGTTCTAAACAATTGCTTTCTCTATGAGGAAGCAAATATGTTTGCTAATAATTTATAATGAGGAAGCAAAGAGATCCTCAAGTGAACACCATACAATTATTATAAATGCAAACAAAGTGGAAACACTCGAAATCGAATTCACAACTGGTTTTTATCGTCTTCTGCTTCGATGTTATCCTTGCTTTCTTTGACTAGCATCTTTGCTTTTCTGTTCTTATCCTCACAGTCATTTTCTAGAGAAAATTTAAGAGAGTATATACAAATATTCAAGGTCACATTACGTGACAGATACCATAAATTTTCAGAAATTTTTTAATTGACCGGAAATTTTCGGATTTCTTTATAAAATCTTTGCATAACTTAAATTTCTGGAAATTTCCAATAATTTATAAATTTACCGGACATTTCAAAAATTTCGCGAAAGTTTGCTTCTATTGATTCTGAAACCGAAAATTTCAAGCATTTGTTACAAAAAATATTGAATCCAATAAAGGCAGAAAGTAGGCTCATCTTCGGGTCGTTTGCGACTCGTCTTCCGCTCGCCTGCGAATCCTTTCAATTACAATTGTCTCAATTTGATTTTCGTATTTCGTAGAGGACGTTAACCTCTGTTTTTGTCATATGTATTCCATATAAAACCATTCAGTTGAACATTTCAGATTGTGTAAATTTAATATCCACTGCTCGTTTATGACATTTCAGCTTCACATTTTTCTACTCAATCATTTTTTGACAACAACAAGTTAAATTATTTCAAGGATATTTGATTTTTGTAAATATAGGATCACATTTTATACATATTAGATAGATAGATGACTAAATCAGTAAATTCTTACTCATTTTCCTCACTCTTGCTTTTCCTGTCTTCTCTCATTCATCTATTTGCTTCCATATCGTTTATGAAAAAATTAATATATAAGATCACATTCATAAAATATAACTACAAATAGATACTTTTTTTAACTTTGTCAGTTTCTAAACACTTTGTCTAGAGCTGTAAAATATTCTGCATATTTTTCATCGACAAGCGTAACAATACTCGCCAGTAATCTTCAGAAATCCAGATTTTTTCTGATGATTCCTTACTTTCAAAATCAAATTCATTTGAAATTAAATGTAACCAATCCATTCACGTTCTCATGGAAGTAATATGTAAAATAGTTCCTGTGAATATTTTTTATGGACAGCAATAGATCTTCTCTTTCCGGGGAGAAATACCTGAACGTAATTGTGACACACAAAGACCGAGATTCTGAGTATGAAGAAGTTTGTGTACAGGGCATTTTCAACTGTGTGAAATGACGTCTACGTCTTCTTGGAAGTCACCTATACGAGGGAGAGATATCAGAGCGCAACGCTTCACCAACTCCATTGTGCGCACTACGTCCATAAGTGACATAAAGGGGCAAGTGAACGACGTTGAAAATGGCTCTGAAAGGATCGCTCTATTTTTATGAAAAGAATTATGAATCGACAAATCCCTTATAACGAATCCTTCACGAATAGCACCGTTCTATTTACAGGGTGAGCCGCAGAGATATACAATGAGAGCTGCAAATGATCTGAACGGTGTATCGTATTTGGGATTTTTGATGATCAACTTTAGAGAAATGTCACGGGGAACATGGCCAATAATCTAGAAGTTTAAATTGTATGGAGTGCTTATTGTTGTGGGTTTTCGGGTCACTGATTTTAAATAGGATGTTTGCAATTTGAGATTTAACATTTTCGATTCAAAATTTCGGACTTCGGATTTCGGAACTTGAACATTTTATCGAATTTTCATAAAATTGTGTCTATCGAGGTTTTGAGGGTCGTTGATTTTAAATATATCTAAAAATCGAAATTCCAGATGAGGGATCTATCTATGGTGGATTCCGACTAAAAACTTGTATTACATTTTTATGAAATTGTCTCTGTAGGGGTTTTTGGTTCACCGATTTCAAACACGCTATACGAAATTCGAAATCTTCCTGACGAGTGAATTGGCAATATGTTGTGTGAAGTCATTGAAGAAAGGTATTCACACAACTTTCTTGATACGCAACCTTCTCGTGACCGTCAATGTATCAGACACTCCATTCCTAATTGGCACGGACAAGTTTTGCAAGAACCTGACTTCATTCATCTCGCAAAAAGTATTCATTTTCTCTTTTATGTCCCCCAGCTCGTCGATCAAGTTTTTTCCCTCAAGTTTTTTTCAGCTCCGTGGAGTCTCGCTTCCGACTTGAGACTCTTATCCGGTACCTCAGTGACATCCATATTTCCAACAAACAACTCCTCACAGATACTTCGGTTTGATTTTTCATTCCCCAGATCTAATACCACGAGTAGCTAGTAAATTATTTGTTTCGCATCCGCAGAGCCCCGCATGCTGGGGTGAGGTCTCAATACTCTAGGAGGTAAACTGATTTCCTAGAAATATTTTGTAGTGCACCACACCTCTAGTGCCCTGCAGCATTCGGCAGGAAAATTCTCTCTTTGGTTTGGGGAGTTATTACTTCGGAACCATCCCTGGATCATTGTTTGTGACGTTTTATTCAGTTGTATTATATTACATACCTATTCTATAGGATGTGTTCGAAAATTTTGTTACATTTTCATATGGATGAGAAGGTACTGGTTTTATGTAAAAATTTACTCTCGTGGATTTCATCAAATCAAACTTTTTCGGACTTATTGGAAAAAAATGGATTTTACTACGTTGTCTGTCGTTGTCGTCATCTGTAAATATGATTACTTTCAAGGGACTTATACAACTGGATTGCCCTTTGCTATACTACTTTATGACCTAAAGAGGAAAGACTAGTTCGTTAACCTCTAAGAGAAGGTGACCGCATGATACGATGGAATCACGATGAAGGGCCGGAAAACCCCTCGTGAGTCGTAAGGATATTGAGCGACCCAAGAATAACAGCTCCTTCAATCCATCTCGCAAGTGCCTTGGAATTTTTCAGGCACGCGGGTATGGCTTCGAGGTTACGAACCAGTGATGGTATCGCACCTCCGAGAGCACCGATGACAGGGACAATTATTTTAAGCCGAATATTCTTGGAATCTTTCACGCAGCACACTTATAAGTTCCCGATACCTCTCCCCCTTTTCATTCTTCTTGACTGTGATGTTGCCCTCGGCCGGAGCCGAGAATTCGATCAAGAACACAGTTCGTTTCTCTTTCTCAAGGATTACGATATCAGGCCTCGAGTGTGCAATAGGGACTTTTAGCCTGAGCTGGTAGTTCCAGTAAATTTTGCACAACTCGTTCTCGACAATGGACTCTATCTCTCAGGCAGCGTTCGACAGGGCAGGAACGCGGTTAACACCATAAGAGCGACAAAGATAGTAACAAAGCACTCTTAGGGCCGCATTATGTATGTGGAGAGACGTTGTTCCCGCGTGAGTGGGACACTTAGATAAAATGGGCCGTAGGTACTCAGAATGTGTATGAGACGCTCTGCACCTGTCGCTGGCAACTTTTTGACGCATAATGCGGCTACGGTATACCAACGTCGAAATGACACTGTCGTGAAGCGCGAAAATAAAACCCTCTGTGTCTCAATTCATTCCGAATTATTCAAGGAAAGGCACCTAGATGGCGTAATGCCCTTTCCTCACTTTTGATATTAAGATCCAAGCCAAGGTTCTCAGCCGCCTATTCCGCGGCTTTGTAGAAGAACGCCGATTTGCCAGTCATATCGTGGTTCCTGATCATTTTCAGGAAAAGATCTCTTTTATTTGCTATGATGTGAGCTGCACCCAATATAATTCGGTTATAAACACACTGGATATTTAGAAGTCCGCGCCTGCCTTTACGGCGCGGGACGTATGAGCGCGAAACAGACGAGTTAATATGCAACATCATCTGCATATGCATGATCTTACGTGTGGCGATATCGAGAACCGTGAGCTCGTTCTTCGTCCATGGAACCACCACAAATAAATAGAGTAGAACGAGGATGGCAAGCATGTTAGCTGTAGATATATTGTTTAACGCCGACAGAATGAAAGACCAAATCTGCCGGAAGAGGCGCTTGTATCTGCTTCGGAGAGGCTATTTACTGATGTTATATCCTGCATGCGGCTCTCTGGCACGCCTAGGTAGAGGTAGGTCTCTCCAGCTCAAAGGTGCCTAATAGCGCTCCTGTCCATGAGTTCAGGGTCATCGCTAATGCTAGCAAGTCTTCCTCGTTTCAAACCAATCCTGGCATACTTGTCCAAGCCAAAGTTCATACCAGTTTCTCGTGTGTACCCCTCGACGATCTTTAGAGCATCCTTGAGATGCTGTGTCCCAGAAGTATTGATCTTCAAGTCATCCATATGAAATATATGAGTGACCTTATGGAATTCTGTCGTTCAGGATAGCTGTAAAGATCTTAAACAGCGTGTTCAGACAAGTTATTGGCCTGTAGTTCTTTTGGTTGGAGAAGTCGCCTTTTTTCGAAAGGAGTGCAGTGCGTCCTAACACCAGCCACTGCGGGATGGGCGTCTCGAACTTTAAATATGAGGTGATGATCCGGGCCAGATGTTGGTGTGTAGAAGTTAAGTTCTTCCACCAGAAGTTGTTGAGATCATCCGTTTCGGCAGCAGAGAAGTTCTTTATGCCCCTCGGTGCTTTTTTCACCTCTTTGGCAGTGATTGGTGGACATTGTTCCTCGGACGTTGGGAGGATGTTGCACAGCTCCTTTAAACGCATGATGTTCTCAGTGTCTTTATGCAATGGGTGTTGAACTTCGTAAATCTCTCTCCAAAAAGTCTTTACCTCTTCGTACGTTGGTCCATTATTGACAGAAACAGGGTGATCGCTAAAGAGGCGCTGCGGGTCAGCGAGAAACTGTTGATTCTCCCTGACTCATCCCTTTCCCTTCTATATCCTCCTCCTGGTGTCAGATGACACCCGTATTTTGTCAAAAATATTCTGCTTAATAGTCAGCAGCTTTGACTTGTTCAATGTGTGATGGTGGATCGTTCGTGAGCGAACTTTTAGACTCTTACTGTTAAAGGCTTACGAGATGTTATGTACTCAATCACACGCCTAATGCGGGACGCGTTCTGTCTAGCTCAGCCAATTTTCTTGATCAGTTGATGGAAGCGCCTTTTAGTCTTTTGATCAATCGTCGGCTTTACCCTTCGATTTGAATCGGCCAAAGCTCTGGCCGCATTATAAACATCCATTTCAGCCAGATCTTGGGGCTTAGGAGGAACCTGGATGTTGATGTTTCTCCTCATCCTGAAATCGCCATTATCTCTCGGGGGATGCTTGATTCCCGCGGCTGGTCTTAATGTCACTTTCATTTCTTCGTCCATGGCTTCTTCTTGCAGCGATTGAGGAAGCGTTCCGCGTATATATCCTATTTGCAAGAAGTTGTCGGCGCGGTTTCGCAACCTCTGTTGCGAAACATGGGTAAGCCCGGGGTGTTTCTTGCACCACAGAGGGTGCAAGCGCTGGCATCAAAGCAATCCATTGCTGGGTGCTCTACGCGTTCGATCATTTCGAACCGCATTCACAACTCGGTTTGGTGCTCTCATAGTTGTTTCCACGAAAAGCTAGAAAAGGGTTCGTCCACTCTTTCAGAGCCCTGCATGCAAGGGTGAGGCTGATACTCTAGGAGGTCACCCGAATGGTATTGTGCAAAAAAAATAAGCGAAAAGTCACCAAAATCTTTTAGGTCCGATGCTTATTTTGAGCACAACAGAGTGTACAAGTTGTACGTATGTGTGAACATGTGTAGAGTGCGTTCGCTGAACAGCCAAGTATTCCCCCCACCGAGCGGTCGACGAAGCGATGGCCATCACACCGTCCACTACTAATGCTCGAATTTGATCAAATGGAGAACTCGTTTTGAATGACTTGTTTTGCGCAAATATAATTATAGCAAATTATTATCAATAGGAAGAAGGCTAAAAACTTTTATTAGGATGAGATTGTTATAACAAATAGGAAAAATAAAATTTGTTTCAAAATATTTAGATAAACGGAAATTATAAAAGAATAATGACAAAGGCAAAAGAGTATTATCCTTTGACACACAGAAAACACGTTTGTACGATTCCCCATTTGATAACACCCCAAAAGACAACCCTTCTTCTCATCACCTTCGAATTGTTTCTACTGTCAAGCAGAAAAATTTGAAAAATAAATACAAATGCAAAGATATTTCTATAAAGAATTAAAATACGAGTTTCCAGCAACAAAATATCCAGTACCTTAGAACTGTAGAGTACCTGGAGTCCGCAAAAATATCATGAAGTCGAAACTGTTGTTCACAATTGGAGTACCACTATTTGTTTACAGATATGCACGTCGCGTCTCACCTAAAAAAAACACGACATGTTCACCCAGTAAATTGGAGGATGAAATAAAGCTTCTTCATTAGAATTGTCATCTCTTGAGTCATTGACGTTTCCCCCATTTTATCGATGAGTGCCTATCTCTATTTTTCCTAACAGTTAAACTTCCCATATAGTCGCGTCTCGACTAAAAAATACACAACAGACAGAACTGTTAATTTTTAAGGATGCAGTGAAGGTTTTTTATTACACTTATTATCCCCTGATTCAGCGGCGTTGCTCCTATTTGAACGACGAGGGCCTATCTCTATTTTTTTGAAGAATTGAGCATGAAACTTCCCATTCGCTTCGCGTCTCGACTAAAAAATACACGAGGTACACACGCATTATTAACTTGGGTGGATGGAATAAAGATTATTTATTAGACCTATCATTCCCTGATCCATCGACGTTTCTCCTATTTTGACGACGAGGGCCTATATCTATGCCTTTGAGCAATTAAACTTTAAACATCCTATCCGCCTCGCGTCTCGACCAAAAAATACAAGCCATATACACGCATTAGCTTGGGAGAATGGATTGAAGATATTTTATGAGATTGGACATCCCCTGATCCATCGATGTTCCATCTATTTTGACTACTATGGCTAGAAACTACCCAGCAAAAAGGTTCCGTGCAACTTGCATTCAAGAAAATTGGGAATGTAAAAAGAAACTACAGTTTCAGCACTCAGAAAGAATAGCATTATTTCTCCACCAGCAAAATTTACAATCAATTGTTATTAATGGTTTAAACAATTATTCTTTGTTTAGAAATGTGCGCTTTTACTATAATTCATGAGACGGTCCCCCTCATACAACTCCAGCTCATGTTCCCAACCCCACAATAATATTCAAACACCCCAAAAATTCACGCCTATCACTTTTAACGAATCAATATCAAAGTGTCTCCAAGTAAAACAGCCATAAAAGTTATGAATTGTAAGTAGTCGCACAGGTCACCATCATTAGACCCCATATTATGTTCTTGACCTCACGGTGATATTCAACAACGCCCAAAAATCAACCACCATCACTTTTAACGAAACAACTCCAAAATGTCTCCATGTAAAATAGCCACACCATTTTCAAATTAAAAAGAGTCACACTGGTCAGCTTCATGAAACTCCAGATTATAATCTCGAACCCACAATAATATTCAACAGCCCCTAAAATCCACCCCTTGTTCTTTGAACAAAACAATTCCAAAGTGTCTTCATGTACAATTGCTACAATGTTCTTAAACTGAAAATATTTGCCCAGATCACATTCATAAAACTCCAGGTTATGTTCCAGACCCCACTGAAATCTTCAACAGCGCCCAAGATCCACTTCTAGCACTTTCAATGAAACATTTCGAAAGTGTGTTCACGTTATCAGCTATAAAATTTTCAAATTGAAAATACTCTCACAAGTCACCTTTAAAAAATTCCAGTTAATGTTCCCAACCCCACAATAATAACACAGCTCCACAAAAAAAGAAGTTGTCAGCCCCAGAAACCAGAATAGGCTTTCGCTACGTTTTTGATGTCGCTGAATCTGAACCCGGAGCTGGTTTGGCTTCATCACGTCACATTTCGTCCCTAACCTCAAAAAACATGAAAAATCGCTGATTTTAGCTGAAACATGATTCCCGTCTAAGAAAGGTGGTCATATTCTATGTTTTTGAGGTCGTTGAGTACGAACCCGGAGTCGTTGTGGTTTTATGACGTCACACTTCGTCTCCAAACTAAAAAAAAAACGTGGCAAATTGGTAATTTGATGTGAAACATGCAT
>JAUMHM010085012.1:0-11921 GCA_032362435.1 Melikaiella ostensackeni
CCCCCCCCCCCCCCCCCCCCCCCCCCCCCCCCCCCCCCCAAAACTTTACACAAATCGAATTCATTCTCTGATGAGAATGTTAAAAGACCATAATAACCTAAAAATTCAAAGTTAAGAATCTAGAGTTCGGATATCAAGTGCAGATGTGAATGCGAGTAACATACACTGTACAAGATTTCTGGTGTGAACTTCCAGTACATACTGAGGACAAATCCCACTAGCAAATATATATATATATATATATATAATATTCTCGCAAGACTGATTTACACATGACGCAAAATAGAATACTAAAATTCTTCCACAAGACTGTAAATCACCTTCATGAATATCGCACTTACTGTACACAGTGAAATGAATTATTAATCTTCTCACACTAAATTCAAGGTGTTAATTTCTGATCCAAGTGGGTGTCAAAACGTTGCACAGTGGAAAAACATTGTCAACTTTTTTTCCACTGTGCAACGTTTTCAGACTCTTTTGGATCAAAAAATGATGCCTTGGGATTCAGTGTTTTCATGATTCGCATCTAATGTCAGACGTGAAGAGTGATTCACTAAAAATAGCATTATATTACCAGCGGTATATATTACAGGTATACGTTAACAATAAGGAATCTGCTCCACGTCCAAACTACTATGTGAGTAAATATTGTCATCGACGGAATAAATAACTTTTTTATATTTACTCTCTATTAATTTGCTTCTATCTCAGATATATGCGTAATAATTAGGCTTGTGAACAATTATGACAATATTTTATATTGCAGGACGAGTATGTTGTTTGAATAATAAAAACGCGACTTCTAGTTTGATCGAAAATCTATCTCTTCGCCAACACATCCCTTACTTACCCTTACCATACAAATTTACATTACCATGAGAATTCACAATGCTAATTATTTATAGTTAAATAAATGAGAGATATGGTTATCGTTTCTATTTATAATATAAAATATTTCATGCTAATGTTCGCGTAGGCTGATGCATTTGTTGCATTGGAACTGGAGGCTATTGTATGCAGTCTGTGCAGAGCTACCTTCACCCATTCAAGAATCCCACTCACACGATATTATGTGACATTCCATGCACAGATAGAGAGCAGGAAATTCGAAATACCTCGTTCAAGTCCGCACAAGTAATAGGTCATTTGTTTGTATAAGAGTGACGCACTTTTCATGTGGAGAAATGGTAATTCCTGCATGATGAAGAAAATAACTAAGCCTAATTAAAGAACTGAACGATATTTCACAAGATATAATTTAGAAAATCTTGACAAAATAGAGATTAATTATTATCGACAATTATCTATATCCAGAGCATCTAGAATCTAGACCGTATTTTCCATGCTTCAACAATATCCCACGAAAGATTTCTAAGACAATGCCAGCAGCAATGAAAATGATCAAAAACGTGAATAAGGAGAAACCTTCTCCAGAGTATATTATCATATCGCGAGCGCATCACATCAGTGAATCTTAAATGTTCAGATCCTCCAAAAGTCGCATGCGATCTCGAGTAGAAGAGTGTCGATAAGATCTGAAATTCGATCTTTGTTCCATTCATCCAAAGACGATCTCTCTGTTTCGCTTCCCCCCCCCCTTCTCACCCTTTCTCTCGTCCTTGATCACAGTCATTTTGTTTATCTCAAGTTGTATTATGTTCAACCTGCAACATCTTGCAAATATATTATTTTCAAGAGGCTAATATACATAAATGATTTATCGAACGTTGGGTGGCGTGGTGGCTGATGGCTCATTTACCGCACTCAAGAATAAAAGTGTTTGGAAACTGAAAATGTCGTTTCACTTTAGGTGCTTGAAACGACTTGACGGTTTTCACTTAGCAAATTACGTCTACACGGAGGAATTGTTCAATGTAATATTTTTACCACATACTCCGAAGGCACATACAATTTCCTATACAGAGAGCTTTTGCCGGAAAATGTTGTTGCTGTGGTTTTTTTTAAATTTGGGATGAAGCATTTTTTGTGACTGAAAGCTGCAATGGGCTGTCTACCAGGCTCTTGTAGGCCTTAAACGGACCGATTGTTGATAGCTGTTTTCTAATGGAATATTCGACGCAATTATGATTTGTTGGTATTTTTTTAGTTCAGAAGATGATAAAGCATGATTGTAGAGAACCAGTTGTTTTATATTATAATTTTTATGAAGGATATAAGTCTTTGAATATTGCTAACTTTTAATAAGAATTTCAAAATATTTGTTGGGTACTTCAGAAAAACTGAAAGCTAGAGGCCTAGCTTCATTCTGTGTCAATAAGTATACTTTTATAGTTTTACAAAAAACGTGAAATTGTTATTGGAAGCAGTTATTTCCAACAAATATTTTGAAGGTAAATGATGGCGAGTGAGTGCTGCCACCAGCGCAGAACAGGACTTCCCTTAAGGGCATTTATTTGACTCCAGTTTTGCGAGATCACATTTGACGGCCTAGCGGTTGAATATTTTAGTCAAATTTCTTGCACACGTATTCTAAATATAATTCCCTTTTTTCTCTCAAAGTTATTTTTTACTAAAACTGTTTCTTTTTTGTTCGACGCACCCTAATCCAGACTTGCGAATACCCTCTTCTTCCCCCTTGAGCACATGGTGACAGGCTGACAGGGTGGTCTCCGAAAATACAGATTATAGAAATTCGAGCTTCGAGCACTTCGTTCTATATTTCTAGAGTCTAGCTAATCTAGCTCTTACTACTACCAGCAGACTGGCAGCCGAGACACTTCTCTTGCAAGCCAAGCTTACCCATTTGAAGATTCAATTTTTTTTTAACTATCGAACGAAAAATTTGGATGACAACAACTACCAAATTGACAGGAATAAATTGACAAATGCAAACTTACAAAGTTGAATCGATATTTATTAATCCAAATATGAAACACTCTCTGGTTCTGGTGGGTTGACCTTCTGATTATTCCTTCCGAAAGGGCCAAAGGGGTGAGGAGTTCTTAGATGTGATGGTAATTTGTATAAGTCAACATATTTCACAATTAGAAATCATAAATATGTGTATTGGAGTGGGCCGAAAAAACCTTTTTATTCAACACCCGCGAGAAATATCTCATTTTCCGACCCTGTTTCGAGTGGGAAAAATAATGTACCTGTATTACCTGCTTGTTGACGATTATCATAAGTAATCAACATGTTTCCCCACTAGTATAATAATGAAATTTCATTACTTCATTCATTCATTACTTCACTATTCATAAAATTTTTGATCGCGTACTATGTTGGCAACACTGCTCAACACTGCTATTTTGCCATAACCTCAAAATTAAAACTTCAAAAGAACTCTGAGGTCTATATTTGCGTCAAACAATCAGGTAAGCTATTATTTTCCCCCTTCTCAACAGGGCCGCGTTATGAGATATTTCTCGCGGTAGTTGAATAAAATATTGTATACGACTAGTGGTCGAAGGAGAAGAATCCTCGAGCGTGTTACCGCGCTCGCTATGCTCGCGCGGCAAACTCCACGCTTTCGGAATCTTCTTCTCCCACGAGTCGCACAATTTACTATTAATTTTGGCATGCTCGCACAAAAAAATTATTATTTCATTAACCTAGAAAGATTTTTCGATATTATATGGCTTAAATAAAAGATAAAATCCTTAAAATCACTTTTGTAAAATATCAAAATAATAAGTGGACGGTGCTATGGCCTTTCAAAGTTAAGGCTCATTTTTAATAGGTCACCCAGCTGGTGGTCCGATACTATCCGTCGCGGAGTAGAGCAAAATAAACGTCCGTGGACAAAGTGAATTTCAGAAGACAATTTTTACCCGATCTGAACGTTTTTTTTTAAATGAAATCTAATAAACTTCCGCATTGAACTGTCGTGGCCGATTTCTGAAAAAAATCGCATTATTTTTTTATTTAAGGCCATGTGAAAGTAACCTCAAAATTCTTTTCACATTGTTTTTAAACCAACTTACGTTCACACAAAACGCAATATCGAGTTGAAAATTTCGGAAACTAAATAAAAAGCACTAAAGAACGTTTGTCTGGTCCTAAATTTTGATAATTATAAAAGACGTTTTTCCTTTGAAAAATTTTTTTTTGCTTTTTTTATAGTCATAAAAATTAAGGACCAGACAAACGTTCCTTAGTGCTTTTCATTTAGTTCCTGAAATTTTCAACTAGATATCACGTTTCGTGTGAACGTAAGTTGGTTTAAAAAAAAATGTGAAAAAAAGTTTTTGATGTTATGCTCACATGGCCTTAATAACAAAAATGGAAGAAAAATTATTATTTTTCACTTTTGAAGTGTACCCCTTTTTAAAAAATGCTTCAAAATACCTAAAAACATGAAGCAACTCTCCAAAAGAGATGTTTATCATGTTATTTATTTATGAACAAAATTCTGCTTCTCACACGGAATTGGGAACCAATTATTTAGCAATGACTCCCTGCTATGAATCGATAACATTTGATAATTGTTTGAACAAAATTAATTAACAAATGCATTATTTGGCTATTTTACAGAATTTAAACGTTATTCTCTTAACGTAATTATACGCAGTATATAATGTAGGATTTTAAGAAGTATTTAACATGTAGAGATATTACTATAAAAATCGACCTTATTCTAATAAGATACTTTCTGTTTCACTGATATAATATTATATACTGTGTACAGCTACGTCAATTAAATTATTAATAACAGTAACAATAATGGATCTTTATCGAAGTGTGTTTGTCTAAACAATGATCAAATGTTATCCATTCATAACAAGAAGTCATTGCTAAATAATTGGCTGTTAATTCCGTGAAAAAAGCGGAATTTTATTTATAAATAAATAATGTGAAGAATATTTTTTCAAACAATATTTTTCAACAATAAAAACTGTTGATTGTAATCGAAACCTCCTTAAAAATTTAAAAGTAAATTATTTACTGTTGATTTCGTCGGAAGAACCAAGTAAAAAAAACCGTTCCAAAAAAGCCAAACTGTGTATTTGTTAATTAATATTTTTTAAACCTGATATGGATAATAATTTATGAAATTTGTTCAGAAAATAATAAAGTATTTATAAACTTTCATGAATTAAACTAGAAAACCCTTTTCGTCCATAAATTGTTTAAATTTAGTGCAATTCAAGTGGCGAATCGCTACCTATCCCCACGAAACAATTTCGATTCACTTATTCGTTTATAACAAATTCAATAATTTTTTTACCATTTGCGTTGCTATTAAATATCTTCTCTGGATATTATCCCATGCTTCCTACGTATTTTTTTAATGAATCTAAGTATTCGTGAAAAAATGGTACACTTCAAAATCAAAATATTATTTTTTTATTGTTGTTATTGAATGAAAAATATTTTCTCCTTCAATCGTAGTTCGGTAGTGTAGATTAACTTTTCCAAATGATAAGGTTCTATCTCAGGAAGTGCAAATTAAAAGGCTCTATATCGGAGAGTGCAAGTTGCAAGGCTCCATATCAGAGAGTGAACACTGAAAGGTTCTATTTCGGGTGCCAAATTCTTAAAGCTCCAGAATCCCATACAAGTTGTATTGGGAACACCAGCATTAAACGCCTTTAACTTGCGCGTTAGCAAAATGTGCTTTAAAAAATTCTTATTTTCATAGTTTTTATATTTTCACGCATGTCTATTTTTTGGATGTTTTTAGAGATTTTAACTGTCTTTCCGAATATTCATAGCTTATTAATCAACGTTCTCGAGGCGATTTTATGTTTAATGGACTCCTATTCAAAAAAAAAATTAATCTGTAGTAGGAACTCACAAGGGAACCTACAAATTTGATAAGGCTGGGTAATATTAAATGTGAACACAGTAAATTTTGGAAAAACCGAGTTTTATATTTTTTTAAATAATCTTTTTTTTTACTGACGCTAAAAGATAATGATAACATCAGACAGCTTTTTGATGATAAAAATACACTAGGGAAAAGAGTGATAAGTCTATGTAACTAAAAAACAAAAAGATAGTCCGTTTTTCGAAAAGTTATTTTCGTATTTTTCCAAATTATCTTTTTCCAGTTGACTCTAAAAAATCTATTCTACATTCGAGGGCTCTGTTCTAGTAAAAATGTACGAGAAAAAAATTAGTAAGTCTAAAGAATCGAAAGAAGGAAGGCAGCAAGTTTTAAAAATAATAGTCTTTGTAATTATTTGAATTATATTTTTTCTAGTACATTTTTACCAGTACAGAACCCTCGTATGTAAAAATGATTTTTTAAAGCCAGATGGAAAAAGATAATTTGGAAAAGCATAAACATTAATTTCTCATAAATTAACTGTGTTTACATTTATCGTTAATTAAAAAGCTGTGAAAACTTGGAGAGACAGTTAAGACACCCAAAATCATTTTTAGAAATTGACATACACGAAAATAACAGAAGTATGGAAATAATAATTTTTTAAAGCACATTCTGCTTACGAGCAAGCTGAAGGCGTTCATCAATCAACACCAAATTAGTGATACTTTTTTTAGGGTCCTAATACACTACTTTTCAACATAGGTGTAGTTTCAATGCCCATAATTTCGTTGTTTCCACCCACCCTAACCAGCGCCCTTTAAAATCGCACGTCGCGAGTTAGAATCTTTCAAGATGCATGTTCTAAAATAGAACATTGTCATACGGAAACGTCAAATTTTTCATGTAAAAATGTCTTGGAATGTTTCACTTACTGTTAAAACTGCAATGTCATTCCGCCAAGAATATTGTAATTCACCTAAAAATTGAGGGTGAACTGTCACCCTCCTGATTCTGTAGGCCACTCCATATTGTGAGAGGATGTAACTTCCAGTGACGACTAGTATGTTGGTGTAAGGGGCCGGTTCTTTATAAATACAGTGGGCAGCGGTCAGAATGTGAAATGGTCCGATAATTGCACCACCACAGAAGTGCCAAAAATTTCGCCTCAACGATGCCTGATACGGAAATTCGCCTGGATTTGCATTCGCACCACCGATAATCCTAGCCAATGCGCGTGCAGTCTCTCCTGAAAAAGAAATATCATTAGAAGTGTGTAAAATGTTTAAAAACCCAAATTCGACCCGGCTAGAAAACCCGAAACACCAACCTTAAAGTTTGAAGTAAAAAATGCTAAAATTTCCGAAAATGTTTCAATCGAACTTACGGTACAATACCAAAATTCCACACGCCTGACATTAATTTTGTATTCTACTTATCTATCCTCTACCTTTTTCTATCCTTTTTTATTATTTCCTATCACTTTCTAACCTTTGCTATCCTTTTCTATCCTTTCTCATATTTCCTATCCTTTTCTGTCATATTATATATTTGTTATCCTTCCTTTTCTTCTTCCTTAACTCCTCTAGCTTTTTCTACATTCTTCATGCATTCTTCTCCCAGCCCCTCCTACCATAAAATTTTCCAAAAATTTTCTTGCCATCGTCCCCTCCCACCCTTTCCTCTCATACAACTATCTCATACATTTTCCTATGTCTCCTTTACTCATTCACATACTCTGCACTTTCTTCTCTCATCCTTCTCTCAATACATTGTTTCTTTTACTTCATTTAAAGTCTCCATCTAGCTATTCTTGTGCATCTCTTTTCCTTTCACCCTCTGTCTAGATATTTGTGTAATCCTTCTTCTCCTATCCCTCGATCTCTAAGGAACTCTCTTCTCTATTCTTCCCATCGCATTAACTTTACAGCCCTCTTTTCCTTTTCTTCCACCTCTTCGTAACTCTTTCTCGCTAACTTTCGGTCTCTTTTCTTACCTTATGACCCGAAGTTCTCCAGTCTACCCTTAATGTTTATCTACCATATCTCTCTCGCAATTTCTCTATTTCCTTCCTCTCCTTCCATCCTCATATCTCTGCCCCATAGCCTAATACCGGCCACGCCAGCGTATCAACCAACCTCATTCGCCTATTCAAATCTTTTTTAAACCTTTGTTTTCCTATTTGCCATATCTGTTTTATCACCCCAGCCACTTTCTTCATCCTTTCCCTAACATGTGCTCCACGTTCCCCAATCGCTTGCATCATAAAGCCGAGATATTCAAATTCCTGTACTTCTTCTAACTTTTCACCTTTTCATCTAGCTGTCAATTTTTTCTTTCTCCCTCCCCCCTTTCTAAGCCTCATTACCTTCGTTTTATCCCTATTGAGCCTCAGTACTTTCCTATCCATGTATTTTTCTAGCCCCGTGATCTTAACCCGCCATTCCTTTTTCATTCTCCGCCAACATAACTATATCATCCACATATGCCACTGTATATATTTTTTCTTCCCCTAGCCTTATTTATCCCCATCCCCAACCCTGTCTTACACTTCTAACTAACCTTAGACTGCCTTCTATTTGTTCTCCCACCCTAACCTTACTTTTTGTCTCTCTAAAGATCTCTGCTACTCTTCTCCTTAAACTTTTTCTTATTGCCTTTCTTTACATAACTCCGCCTATCTCTCCTCTGTCCAATGAGCACATGAGTATTATCTATCACTCCCATACCATTCCTAAATCCATTCGCACATTATCCACGCTCGCTCCTTCAACTTCTTCCGCCCATAATTCCGAACTTCATTCAGGATTTCATCTATATCTGCTACCTTTCCCTCTTTTCCTCCTTGCGCTATCTTATTTTCCCCTCCTTTTAACAATTCCATAAAAATTTTTTTCCATTCTGTCATTTCAGTACCCTGATTAACACTTTTCCTGCTTTCCCTCTCTCTAATTACTACTTTCCATACTCCTTGCTCCGTGCTAGCCCTTTCTGCTACCTCCTCAAACTTTTTGTTTTCTTTTTTTTTCTATCACATAACTCAATATACTCTTCCTTCTTTTTCTGTATTCTTTTGCAATGGACTTCCCGTTTCTCCATTCTTTTAATTTCGTTCTCACTTCCTATTCTCTTCCTTACATTCCACATCCCAGCTATTTCTCTTTTCCCCTTCGCTGACTTCTTCCTTAACTGTATCCTCTGATATTCTTCTTACTTTCCCTATCATTATTTATATCTCCTCATTCACATTTCCCTCTGACATTTCAACCATCTTTATCCTTTTCATAAATTCTTATATTCCCTCTGCTGACCAATTACCTTTCTCTAATATTTTTTCTTCCTTCTTTTCTTTGGCTGTTTTTCGTTCATCTCCCTTCCGCATCTCTACTGTCTCTGCTAGTGGGAGATGATCCGAGTCTGCGTACTCCCAGGTCTCCAGCCTCCTTGTCTTCTGACTTATCTCATCGTCAACAATAACACAGTCTTTTACTGCCCTCCCCCCACCCCCTTTTTTGAGTATACTCTCCTACTTCATCTTCTTCTATACCCCCACTTAAGATAAACCATCCTAACTCCTCCAATCTATTAACTAATTTTACTACCCTCACCATTCACTGCTTTTCCTCTGGAATTGCTCCTAATCCCATCCAGTTCTTCTCTCCATTCTCTTCCTCCTCTCTCTGCTGTCCCTACATCGGAGTCTCCCCCTATGATTAGATTCAGCTCTTCTTCCACTTCTTCCATTAACTCCCTTAACTCCTCTCTTTTCTCCTTCATATCTCCATTCACATATACCTCTACTGTCTGCCACCTCTTCTCTTCTGTCTTCATATTTTCTCCCATTAATCCTTCTTTTCGTTCTTCCAACCCATTCCCACCTCTTTTCTTCCCTATCAAATCCTTCCTCATTCCCATCATCAGTCCTCCCATAACTCTCCTTTTTATTATTTTTCTTAGTCTCTTGTACGTACCTGCCATCTGTATCCCCTCGATAGCCTTCCCTTTACTTTCTCCTACTGCCTCTCATCTAGTCATGTCTCCATCATCACCACGACTTCCCATTTCCCCCGATTTTTCATAAAATCCCTATCGTTTATCTCTAAGCCAGCTATATTCCAGTAGCATATCCTATAATCTTCCCTTCTTTCATTTCTTATCAGTTTTTCTTTCAGACTAACTCTTATTTTCCTCCCTTCTGTTCATTTCTCACCTATTTCCCAGACCTCTCACATTTTACTAAGTCTTCCCTCTCTTCTTCCCCATCCCACCTTCCCCCCTATCCCACCTTTTATCTGTATTCTCTTACTTACTTACTTTGTACTTCACCCATGTCCTTTTTTACCCTTTTTCTTTTCTCTTCTGCTATCTTCCTTAACCTATACTACACATTCCTTTCTTCCCATCTCAAATCATTCTCTATTCTCTCCGCATTCCCAAATAATGTCATTTTCTTTGTCATAACTTCCCTCTTATCCTCCCTATTTTTCAATTTCCCCAGCACCATTTACTTTTCTCACTTCCTCTACTTCTGCCTTCGCATCTATTCTCTTTAGCACTGTTTCCACTTTTTCTTTCAATTCATTCCCCTCTCATCTTTGATCCTTCATCACTCTACTCTTGCTTCTTTCCTCTCTCTTTTTCCTTCCCATTCTTCTCTCTATTTTTCTCACCCTTTCCCTAATTTTATTTCCAGTTTCCCCCACCCCTGACTTCTGGTTTGAACTTTCTATCTTCTCTAACTTACTCTTCAACTCTACTTTTTCGTTAGGCTCTTCCTGCTTTTCTAGTCTTTTTTCCAAATTCTGGATCCTCTTTTTCCAAATTTGCCCTGACTTCTTCCCATGTCCTCATATCTTTCCTAAGCTCAGCTATTTACTTACTATTTACTATTTGCTATTATTTACTATTTGCTATTCACTATTTGCTTCATTTTCTCTTTTCTTTCCTCCTGCTTTTTTCCTTCAAATCTATTACTTCTATCATCATTTTGAGCATTTTTTTCAAATTTTTCTCTTCCATACGACTTCTAGCCTCAGCTCTGTTTTCATTTTTCCCCTTATTCTTCTCATCATTCCTTACGAACCTATCATTTTCCGGCAATGACCTTATAATTTTCGGATTTTGTATGTTTGACCTTATTTCTTCCTCATCTTCACTGCTTCCCCTTTCCCCTCTCTTCCTTTCAATGAAACCCTCTTCCTTCTTCACATTCTTCGTCCTCAATCCTTCTAACGTTTTCATATAATTTCCCCTTGCCTTCGCCTCGCACGTTATCCGTTAATCCGATTCAAACGATTCCGCCCACCCTCCGTCAATGCCTGCACTGACCGCTCCACCTCTATCGACGTATCCTCTACCTGAAGTGCCCTACTACCTCACCCTGCTACCGTATCTTGCGCAGTCTCCACCCCACCCTGATCCACTCTCTTTGCTGGCCTACCTTTCTTGCCTTTCTACCTCTCTACCCTGCCCTGGCGCTACTACTCAGCTAACATCGGCTACCCCGATCTCCTCACCCTGCTTCCCCAGATAACCAAAACCTAACCTTACCGCCCACTCAAATCAGTCTCAATTCCCCAAAATTCCCTCGCCCCTTTCTGTCTCTTTATTTGCACTATACAATCTTTCACTTACAAAACTTTTCTACACACTTTTGCTATCCACTCACCTCAAATTTCACTTTTAATAAACAAAATTCTGCACCACACATTCACCGCTACCTCGCACTTTTATTCCGAAAATGAAAGTTCCTAGATTTTCTATCCTTTTCTCCATCATTACTCAATCTAATACTTCTATTGCGTACACTAGGGTGGCCCTTATTCATACGAAGTGGAAAAAAAAATTCAGAATTTATTTGCTCTCACCCCCCAGTTTTGTTGGAATACCTAAGAAAATGATCTCCAAATTTTAGCCAAATCGCTTAATATTAACCTGTGCCTCAAACACTATAAAGTTTAACACATGTTTCTTATGGGGAAAAAGCAGTTTTTTGTTAATCTAGGATTTCAAAGCCATGGAATCTTGCAAATTATTCCGCCTTGCAATATGTTGTTCAGAATTCATCAAAGAATAAATTACAGTCATGAATTTTAAAGTTGAGTTATTTTATGGTACTCTTATGGGTCTCTAAGGAATACCTCATAAACGCCAAACACGAATTTGATCTAATATTGAGGTTTAT
>JAUMHM010085013.1:0-11919 GCA_032362435.1 Melikaiella ostensackeni
TCGAAATGTTTAATATAATTATAAAAATTATAAATTGATTAAGAATTAATTCAAGTGTCTAGGGCAAGGGCTGATTCTCATTGCCTTACTGATGAGTCCGGTGAGTCAGCCTAGGACGAAACGCTTATTATTTTAAAAAAAGCTTGATACATATATATATGTAAAATAGAATATATGAAAAATTCTAGACCCTAATGCCAAGTCAAAAAACATCTTCTTTACAATTTTATACTTTGGGTCAATAAAAAACGATGTCTTTCAAAAAACCAACAAAGATGTCATTTAACAATTTTAATAACGGCACTTATCACCGAGTGGGCTCAATGGTCCTACTCTGGTAGAGAGGATGGTGGGGTTCTTTATGTAAACATTCTTAACACAGTCATTGACGATGCATGCATTGTCTTGTGTCACAAACTTCCCGATAGTCTAAGCTACAATCAGCTAGAAGCATAAAATGTACAACAGGAAACTTCCTCTGCAGATGGATTTGTCAAGTTATTTTTCTGTCACGCTAAAAATTTGGTTCACAAAAAAAACGTGGTTCCAACAAAATTTTTAACACAAGTACCAAATATTGTACAACAAGAGAAAGACAAGAGCGATTTACACGAATGAAATCGCCTTTCTCTCACGTCGCACACAATATTTCTCATAATACTGATATGCGAAATGTGAGATTTTGTTTGTAGATATTCCGAGCATGAGGCCGGAAGCCGAAAACCTACAAAAAAAATTTCAAAATGAAATTACGAGCAATGGTTGCACTAATAAATTTTTTTGTAACCAAATCTTTCTTGCGAACCATAATTTTACTGTTACAAGAAAATAATTTCATTACATGTCCGCGAAAACTTCGTAATCTTGGCCTACCGAATGCACAATTTTGTACGAGACATTCGGAATATGCGTATTGATCGAAAAGCTACAATAAATACTTTGCAGAATTATGTAAATGGAACATTCATTCAAGTTTTGATAATTCATTTATTTTTTGTCAAAAACTATTAGTCGATGAATTGATTGTAAAAGGTGTGGATTATTAGTCAAAAAGATTTATTCATATGAAATTCTGAGAGACTCCTCAGTAATTAATTCCCAACGTTTCGGCAATACACTCTATTCACTCTGCCTGTAGGGCGGCATAGAATGAACACGTGCTCCATGAACATCATCTATTTTATCATCTACATTAATATTATGTCCATCCTACAGGCGGAGTCAAGTCTGAAAATGGATTAATTTTAAGCTCTAAATCAACATATTAAAAAAGCTTTTCAAACTACAATTATAATAATGAACCAAGAATGTATTTTTTGATGACTGCAATTTTTAATAATTTTCGATGTTCAACTCTCTGACATTTCAAATATTCGAAGGTTATATAAACGTCATACGATTGTGTCTTGAAAACGGCTACCAGCGTGTGGCCGAAACGTTGGAAATAAATTACTAAAGGGTCTGTCAGAATTTCATATGAATACATTTTTTAGACAAGTAATTCACACCTTTTACCATCAATTTATTAATTTATACCCTGGCTGACACTTATGACATCAACTATGAATTATTAATTATCACTAACGCTTTTATTGTAATTTCCTAGAAATAAATATCTTTGCTCCATGTTTGAATCGGGAGAATCACTAAACAAGTGAGAGTGATATGTTTTAAGAACTTCACTTTGCTTATGTACGCGCGATAATAGCGAGCTCCTAATCAACTCCTTACAATGCTTAATAGTTCGAAAACGATTGATTGTACAATACTTCCCCACCATAGTTTTTTGTTTAGTTTTGTATGAGGAATTCGTATATACAGGGTATATGATGAGTTTAGGAATACTCTATATACTTAAATACTCATCCTTAATTACAACTGAATATCCTTTGTCTTCTCGTTTTGGTTTCTAATCATTCTTTTCGTATGTCTGTAGGTAGATCAACATTAGTATTATTTCAAATATTTTGGTATTTTTCAGGTTGCCTCGAGTTTGAAACCCCATTTTTTACGATTATTCTTTTTTTATCAAACCCACGCCTTAGTAGTTTTTCTTTCGCTGTACATTAGGGTTATTGCGTGAGCAACTTTCGGTGAATATTTTGAGAGAACGCATTTTTATTGGGATTGCTTCGGAAATAATCGTAAGAGAATTCATGTCTGTCATTCCTGAATTCTTGTGGACAATCAGGAGATCACTCATTTACATTTTTTGGTGCAAAATTATTGCTAGGAGATTGGAATCCACCAGAGTTCGGATTAGCGCTGTTATTTTTTCGCATCAATTGTGAGTTTTATTTTCAAGATGGGATATAGTTGTCGTTATATCTTCCTTGAACAAAATAGCAGTCTTCTGTAAGGACGCTTTTCTCCTAACAACGTTTGTAGACCACATCGAATGTAATAGCCGTGAGATGTTTGTAGAGGGTCGAGAGGCAAGTAATTAGTCGGGAGTCTCTAGGACCATTGACATCTGCCTTTCTGGGTAACATATACGAGGTGACTGCTTCTATGATGAAAAAGTGCATAATTTCCGGATTCTCCAAGATTTCCTGGAAAGCGCCCACCAGGATGGGGTGCAGAGTCACCAGATACTTGTATCAGAAGCTGTGTACACCGTCCGGGACCGGGCGCTTTCCAGTTCTAAGCCCTGTATAGGATACGAGTTACGTCGGGAGCTCGACGGATACCTGGCCATTTCCTCTGTCCTCGGTGGTTTACTGGCATTTTGTTCATCGTTTGGTTCATCAGCAAGTTTGCGGTAGAAGCGCTTTTCAACTCCCGAGAAGGTCATGTGGTCGTTCCGTCTAGTGTTAGATTTCTGGAAGCGACGCAGCTGCGCTGACAGTACCATGAGCATCTCTTTAAGATGTTCAATCACTTCGTCCAGGTCCGTAGACATTCTTGGACTGATGTTAAGTGGACGAAGGATCTTTTCCACGTTCCGAATCAACTTCTGAGATCAATAGCCCTTCAGAAATTAGTACAAGCGATCCACGTTAGCTCTTGTTTTGCTCGTAATCTTGAAAGACGCGACTGCAGGCTGCAGGATGAAAGGCAGTATCTCGTTGTTGAAGCTGCCAACTAAACGGAGAAGAAATTGTTGACTCTGGTCTGGTCGTCCACAGCGCCTCATGTCTCAGGCACCTAAAGCTCCACCTTAATCGCGTCCATGGGGCAAGTTTTTCAGGAGGTCGCTTGAGACATCACACCCTGATGCCATTCAACCGTCGGCATGGTCCTCAACACCTAGGTTTGGGAGGCTGATTGCAAAAGCGAAAATTCCCAGGCGATGGAGTCGCCACATTTCTACACCAAGGGTTCACCACATCCTTTAGCCAAATCAATTATTATAATTATGTTGTTGTTTGTCAACTTTTTTCCGGTGAAAGATAAAATTTAGCTTTGGATCATAAGGTTATATTTACCTACTTCCTGGTGATCTGGGAAGCTTCTTACAATGCGACAAATTTTTCGTAAAACCGCTTTTTGAGCTGCTGTGAGTACCCTTCTGACTCCTAGATGTTTGAGATGTTGATTGCATCTTGCATGCACATTGCCTGTAGTCGAAATCACAATAGGATGAATAGATGCATGTTTCACATTCCTTTATATTGTTTTTATTTCATGCCTTAGCTCGCTATACTTGTGGATCTTGATTGCATAGGTTGAGTGCTCGACGTGGATGATGATCCATCTCCGTTGCGTTTCTAATTCATCTATGATTTCTGCTATGATATTCTAGGCCTCCTCTGATGGCAAGTTCAAGGGCGTGTGAACAAGATCTGCTTCACAGATGGTATTGTAAAGCGCAACATAGACAACAACATATAAACAGAATTTTGTCAAGTTCGCTGTTAGACCATTTGATGAGCCCTTGAGTCCACACTGATGAGTCCACAAAGCATCGTCGCAGAACCTGATAAGTCCTACTAAGAAGCGTCTGGTTTTTCAAACAACATATACTTGACACCTTTGAGCATGAAACTTGGCATGAGATCTAGATGTTCGATGATCTTTTGAAAGCACTTTGCCAACGCAAGGTGCACACTCGTCAGGTACATGTACCAGAAATTGCGCACGATGTGCGAACCCGAGACTTTGCAGTTAGTTGCTCTTTTCAAAACCTGTGAAACGCCTGAGTCCGTGGTGTTAGTATGATTTATTACAGGGTTATCGCTAGCTCTTTCCTTCTCTAGCTGGAACCACGCGGCGTCTAAGTTGCTTTTGTTTATTTTGCCTCAATCACGTGATTGGTAGTCAGCTATTTCTTCCAACTGAGGAACTTCGGTGTCTTGCCGGTTATTGTGCTCTTTACTTAGTTCACGACAGTATCTTCTTTTATCTGTTTGAACGGTTCGATTTTGCTGTCTTCTTGCACCATTGATTATAGTGACGCAGTCTAGCAATAAAAACATCAAGTCTCTGCTAGTGGCTGTATATAATCTCATCTAATATCACTGGTGCTAATGCCTCAATGTGCCGAGGGTGGATGATTGTAATCACGTGGTGTATCAACTTTCTGGTTCGGTTTCCCTCCTTATTTTCAGTCAATCGATCCAATTTGCTCCTTACTTTGTTGGCACCCGTATTCAAATTGATTTTTTACGGTGTATCTCGTTATCTTCCTGGGACGAAGACTGTATTTGTAGGCCTAATTCTACGGCCCAACGTTCTAACGACTGCCACAGCTGCACAGTACACAAGACTTTGGACCTGTAGCACAGTTATTTCTGCGTTCAAATGCATAGGCAAAACATTATTTTTAGGTGCTCTATTAGTGCACGAAGATCCTTCGTGATGTACGTATTTGGCACAGAATGCCTTTGTGCTGGTTTTATATGTCTGAACTCTAGTAAGGTACGACCAAGAGGTCCTGTATCTTTCAAGGTACTGCAGTTTGTCAGTGACCACCTCAAATTTTGGATAGCTTCAAGTGTTCCCGAGATATTTGCAAAAAACATGAAAAAAAAGGGTTTCATATAAATGGTTATAAGTGACAAAAGAATGGAGGTTTATGAACAAATAATAGGCTATTTTCTTCGTTTCTTAATGACAAACAAAACTAAAAAAAAATTTTTCCTATTATAACCGTTCTTGATATATAGTCAAAATTATGCGCCTATGTTCTTCATTGCAGCATGACATATAATAATCATCACTAAACTTTTGTAACGATTGCTAATACTTCTTCCTATTATTTCTAGAAGTAAATGTGCCATGCGCATATTAATGTCGGTATTGATCTATACTGCCGTTGTGAGTTTCCAAGATTCTAGGCATGTTCTCACGGATTTTCGAGCGTCTTTGCCACCGAGGATCGTCTACCATCCAGCCGATCGTTTCGGCGCGTCCTCTGGATGCTTTAGATAAGGTGAACTGGCAACTTACTAACTGCTTAACTTACTAATTAAGAACTTTTTAAGCATGAGTAATAACAGAAAATTAATTCAGAATTACTATTTTTTTCATCTCAGAAATGCTGAAGTATATATACAGAGTATACAAGTTTCTTGCGTCCTGTAACCAGGGCACCACCTCGCGATGACGGTGGTAACGGACTCTGTCTGGCTAAGATCCTGGATAAAATCTACGTCGTCGTGGCAGTTCGTGAGCATCATCGAGGTGGGGTCGGCGATAGCACCAATCATTTATCATTCAATCATTTATAACTGTAATATTAAAAAATAACACATAGCCTCGTTTAACTCCACCTGCAAATCTCTCCCATTTGTTACTTAGTACAGAAACACTACATGCATAGCAAAAATTATTGAGATGTTTTATACAAGTAACTGACGTTTTGTAACCGCTGGTACCCATTTGAACAACACCAAAGGACCCAGCGGGAATCTTTTGATTTAGGGAAGACTGTTGCTCATTTGGTGCTGAAGCCCCTCTATCTAAAACTTAAAGCGTGACTCGTTGATTGGTAGTATCGCCGACCCCACTTCGATGATGCTTACGACCTACCATGACGGCATAGATTTTAGGATTTTACCCAGAGCCTCAGCCAGACAAAGTCCGTTGCCACCGTCATCGCGAGGAGGAATGTATTTCAATGTCTACTTATTATTTACATACTCTGCATATACGAGTATATTTAACGACTTCTGAGATAGAAAAAAAATTATAATTATAAATTGTTTTTCGGTTATTACTAATTCTTAAACAGTTCTGAATTCATGAGATAAGCAGTTAACAAGATGCAAGTTCACTTTATCTAAAGCATTCAGAGGACGCGTCGAAATGATCGACCGGACGGTCGGCGGCGGTACACGGCCCTCGGTGACTAAGACGCTCGGAAATCAATAAGAGCATGCTTAGAATCCCAGAAACTTACAATCTTAGTCTACATTAATACCGACATCAATATGCACATGGTACAGTTACGTCTAGAAATATTAGGAAAGAATATTAGCACTTTTTACAGAAGTTTAGTGATGATTATTATACGACATGCGCAAACCTTTCACTATATATCAAGAACGATTAATGCTGATATCAATTCATTTTTTCGTTTTGCTTCTCATTAAAAAACGAAGAAAAAAACCTATTTCTTGTTTGTACACCTTCATTTCTTGTCAGTTATAAAAATTTCTATAATATCCTATTTTTTCGTGTCTTCGCAAGTTCTTTGCAAATATTTCGGGATTCCTTAGAGTCATCTAAAATTTGAGGTGGTCGTTGGACTAAGCATTAAAAAACGCATCGAAATCATGTACCACATATTTGAAAAAATATATCTAGTACATTTTGCGCTAAGATAGACAAATTTTCATTAAAAAATTAGGTTGCAAATATCCTTTAAATACGAACTGGTGGAAACAAACGGATTCCAGATTCGAATTCAACGCAAAAACGCACTTCGGAAATAATGTATTGCATTCCACAGATACATGGAACATTTTCGTTGAACAGTGTTATTTGTTTATTCTACTACGTTGTGCTCTACTAGGCGATACTAGAGTCGCCTAGTTTATATATTATTTTATGCTCTTCTACACCATGTTCGTGTACAGTGTCGCCTAGTGGAAAATCCTTATAATATGCTATGAATAACCTAGTAAAACCTTTTTAATATTTTTTATAAACACGGAAAAATAGTTTTTTTAAAGTTTATGAAACTAATTCAAAAGCCGCAGGTATAAGCAATAACTCAACAGAGTATTCTATAATTTCCGAAAAATTCAAGATAAAATGTTGAATTATTCAGGTTTTATTATAGGAAGTTCCTTAATTCTAAAATTCGGTCTGAAATAAAAAAAGTTTAATCAATAATATTATGAAATAATTCAAAAAAATTCTCTAGAAGGTTTGTACGAATTGAACTGGAGATCATATAACAAAACCTTTTGAACTTTCACTAAACTGTCTTCCATATCCGCTACTCATGAATTAGTTCCATAAACTTCAAAAACCTTTTTTTCCATGAACCTTGTAGTTGTTTTCGTATGTTTGATCTGATCGTTAAGAGAACGAATAATGTGTCGAATAATGGCTCTATTAATGTTGCATTGTTTTTAGGCCAGGACAAACATTTTGTTGGTCCCTAAGGTTATAAGACAGCAATGCAAGCTGAATCTTTTGAGTCTTCAGATGAATCTCAGGGAGAGAGCATCCTGGTTCTCTCACGGGTTTTGACCTGCTCAAGAGTTTGTTTTGTAGCCTTAAAAAGGGTGTTGAATGAGCACCAAAACGTTGGTAGATATTGTTAATGTTTTTTCATTGTGATTATAAAAAATAAAAATAAAGAAAGACGAAAAAAATAAAAGAAGGAAGAGGATTTGGAGATTGCCTTCTTTTCCTTCCTCTTTCTTTTTCTTTGTGTGTTTTTAGATTTGAATATAGACATTTGAGGGTGTTTTGTCTGAATTTGATCGTTGGATTCTTGTTTTTTTTTAATTTCCAGGCATTTCGTATTTAAATTTGAATGTTGGACGTTAAACAGGAATTTAAATTCCAATTAAATCTGATTTGAATTTCCCAAATTTCAATAGAAGGTCGAATAAGGCTGGCAAAATGTTTTTCCTGGCCTGAAAACAATGTACAAGATTTATCGTAAAATAATCAAAGAGAAATTAGAATGTATTGTATTGTATGTAATTATTTTACTCGATAGTGAATCATAAAATACCTGTTTGTGCTTATTTCCACATAATATTAATTTGAGATAAATAACGTGGTTGAATAAGAAAATCATTATTATCAATATAATGGTGCCTAGAATCATTAAAAAAGCATAAAAAATAACCATGCAGGAACTGTTGGAATTACTTGAAACCTCAATATTTGGAGTTCTGGGGGTATTTACACCAAGAAAAATTATTTTGCAAACTATATTTTCTCTACCAAACAAAGAACTAGCCAAAGTTTCAAGAAATCGATGAGGTAAAGATCTGGTTTGTGCGAATCTGTCCTGGAATCCTCCACTTGAAAATTATTATCATGAACCCACCTACTCCCACAGGTGCTCAGTATCGAAGTACCGTCGTTATTAAATGCGCTTGGGGAAGCGATAAACGCTTAGTAGATTCGCTGGTGTCAGTCGCTGTTTGTAGGTTTATCTTTCTTGCGCATTTGTCAAATTTTCCCTTATCCTGCGACAAGAAGGCTTACACGCTCTAGAGTGGAGAGCCCTTTTATAAGGATCCGAACCTTGTCCACCTGTCGTGCATTCGTCATTACCCCCATCCTCCTGCTAACAGCGACTGAGACCATCGATTCTTTACAAAAGTACTACGAACAGCGGACTTTACACACAACTTTACACAGACACACGGACATACAAACATACCAAAAAAGAAAAAAAATCAAAACTTAAAATATATATATATATATATATGCAAAGAGCTGTCATTCTTGGGTCGCTCCGTGTCCTTAGGACTCACAAGGGTTTCGCCGGCCCATCATTGTGTTTTCACCGTACCCTGTGGCCGCCCATCTCACGATTGTGAGGCGTGGCCATTGGTGTGATTTACCCCGGTTCTACTGGGAGCCGCTGTCATTTTCATGGATGGCAGCGGCTCCCAGGGGGACCCTGCGGTGGTTGTTTGACCAGTTGTTTCAATTATATATACATATAATGTGGCATAACCAGGCACCCGACCGAAACTCTCGTTCCATTTCGTTATTGATAGAAAAAAAATAATTCTTTACTAAATATTGATCTGCTGTCTCTAGATTTGGACGAAATTAGATAATATATGTAATTACCTTAATGATTAAATCAACATTATTTTGTACAACTGGCATGAAAATAATGAAATGGAACGAAAGTTTCGGTCGGGTCCCTGGGCATTACAGTCTCATTTGCCGTGTACGCGGGATGGCCTTTATTACAGAATAAGATCAGGCGCTATCGTTGTCAACGCTATCGTTGTTGATTATTATTGGCCAACCTCCTCCCAAACGTTTTTTTCTGTGTCAGCCTGATAGAAAAACGCGAAAAAGCTGTATTTTTAAAAACCGACCATGATGAGGGCCCTTATCATATGCAGGTCCACATTCATTAAGAAATATGCTGCTAACATTTAATTACTGAATTTAAAATGTAAACTTAGCGGAGGGATTAAATAAAAATTCTGTTATGTTAAGTACAGTAAAACTGTTTCATGCCTTCCCTCGTGAAGTAAGCCTTCACGCACGGTATTTTTTACATCAGCTGTATAAAAAAGTGCGACTTTATCATACCTGTAAGAGTGGAAAGCGAGATAACTCAAAAATATTGAGGTTCGAACTCACTCTTACCTTCTGATGCTATTTCATTTTCTCCCGCAAGAGCTTCTTTTCTTCTTTTGCGGAAGGAAATAAAGCGAGATCGTCTAATCACAAACTGTGAATTGTCGAACAGCGAACTGTGCATTTGCCGCAGTTGTTTTTTTCCGATTGGTATGAAATCAACTGTTTTGCGTCCAGTCTACAGGCATAGACAAGTCGCAATTTTTATGTATGTATTCGAAAGTATTTTCTACTGCACGAAGACTTTGGCATCAAAACTTACATAAAAATTTGCATTTTGAATATTTAGCATTGCAGTACCTTCACGAAATGGAAATAGCTCATCGTGATATTAAATGTGAAAATGTGCTTTTGACATCAAATTACAACGTGAAACTGGCAGACTTCGGATTTGCACGATATGTGATTGACCAGCGTGGCAAACACGTTTTGAGTGACACGTATTGTGGATCGTTGTCATATGCTGCTCCAGAGATTTTAAGAGGGATGCCGTACAATCCAAAATTTGCTGATGTTTGGTCCGTCGGTGTGATACTGTATATATTATTAAATAAGGCAATGCCCTTTGATGACACTAATATCAAACGTCTATATGAACAGCAAGCCAATAGGCGCTGGAAATTTCGAGGTAAAATGACAGATACAATAAGTGAATTCGTAAAAAAACTAGTAAGGAATCTTCTTGAACCAGATGTTAGTAAACGATGGAGAATGGACCAAGTTATTCACAGTGAGTGGATAGCCATGGATCCCCGGTTGACAATACTCACTTTTTCAGAGCGAACGGCTTTGAATAATGCCGTCGAAGAAAGGAGAAAAATTGAAGAGAAATTTCTAAAAAAGGAACAAATAAGTACAGCCAAATCTTTAAAGGGAAAATACAATCCCGAAACGACGCCGCTTGCGTATACTACATCATCATTTTTCTTAAAAACTGAAACAAAATTAGATCTCAGCAACCAGGGTATCATTACAAAAGAATTCGGAAAAAGTGGTTGATGGTTTTCTTATCTAAAAACTTACCGTACTCCTGTTTTCGGTTCGAAGAAATACACTGTAGGTGAACTTCTTCTTCTTGCACCAGAATTGTATGTATTTTTGACATATTCACTACAAAATGTAAAAATGATACAATTTGGTTTTTTTATGTTTGTCGATCCCTCTGTATCCGATGAATTTCAAAAGAATAACCACTCTAATTGTCTTCCAGCAAACTTTTCTATGAGAGGAGAGATTTTTGAAACTATACTCTGTTCGCCGAAAGAACGACCAAACGGTCAGACGAATTTTGGTCTGGTTTGCGCAGGCTACCGTAAATTAGGTGTGTTTAATAGCGTTAAGCTGACCGTCAAGTTCGGTAATAGTTGTTGGAATCACATTGAGGCTATTTAGCTTAAGTTTCGGGTTGTACGTAAAAAATATGACCTTACTAAAAAGACTGCAATTAGTCTATGCGCGATCGTGGTCGTTTTCTCAGTAAACAGAGTATACACTTAAAATTGAAGATGAAACAATTTTTCATGTCAAAAAATTGTATAAAAGAGTTCTCTTGCTTCCTTTATACCTAGCTTTGCTTTCGAAATTTTAATAAAAATTTGTAAAATGTATTCTAAGTTCATTTGTTCTAAACTGTAATAATCAATATCGAGTGCGAGTGTCTTGATGATAATATGTTTTTGAAAGTCGAAAATGCTTTGAGACAATCCAGATAAATATACCCATAATGTTCATGTAGGGAAGAATATTCCAAAACATATTTTACGCTTCCATCTTCATTCCCGCGCTTGAGCTGGGAGTTTAGACTATGTAATGGTCCATTCTCTATACACGAATTTTTTTGAATTCTCTTGAATCCACTTGTATTTTATGCAATGCACCTGAATTCATTTTTGATTTTGATTTGCATGAATTCTCTTAAATACGCTTAAATACTCCTTAATTTGCTAGAATTTCCTTTGAATTCATTTTCAAAGCAATTATAGTATACGGTTTCAAACTGTCAATTTTACATGAAAATATGATTTCTCTGTTATGTATCTTGAAAACAGTCAGAGTTAAAACTGTAGACTGTTTGTCAGTCTTATGCATTAAGGAACTGATCCAGTATCGAAGTACCGTCGTTATTAAATGCGCTTGGGGAAGCGATAAACGCTTAGTAGATTCGCTGGTGTCAGTCGC
>JAUMHM010085014.1:0-11918 GCA_032362435.1 Melikaiella ostensackeni
CTTCCTCTATGAGGGCCATTCTTAGACATTTGTCCATGTATATATTGAACATCCAGGAGGACATAACGCAGCCTTGCTTTCTTTTACTAGTATCTTGGTTTTTCTGATTTTATCCCAGTAATCATTTCCTAATCTAGTCCTCTCTTCATCGCTGAGACCTTTATTATTTAATGTTCTACAGTATGCTTGCTGTTTATCGTTTACAGTCACGCGGATTTCAGCATTCCACCAAGCATCTCCAGTCTTTCTTCCTACAGCCGCAGTACAGCACACCAGATGCACTCTTGAAGATGCTATCCCGTAGTATTATCCATGCACCGTCTACATTTTTTTTGCTCAATTCAGTCTCCCAGTCTTCTTCATGATGTTCTAAATATTTATTCAGCCTTTCACGATATACCAATTGTCCTTCTGGTTTCTGCAAATTCTCTATTCTGACTCGCGTCTGCTTCGGCTTATTATTAGTTCTTGTTTTCCTCCACCCTTAACCCTAGACTCATTTTCGAAACTAACAAGTAGTGATCCGTTCCGCACTCAGAGCCTCTCATAACCCTTGTATCTCTCGCAAGCCCTGTCACTCTCTCATCCGCTAAAACAAAGTCAATCATACTGTGACTTTCGCCCCTGCACCAAGTATACATGTTGATCTCTTCATGTGTGAACCAAGTAATTGTAATAAACGAGCCTTTTTCTAAGCATAAGCTAATCAATTTATTCCCGCTACCGTTCGTTTTTGAGTCTCCGAAATGGCCTGGTACCCCGTCGGTACCTTCGCGTTGCACACCAACCCAGCTATTCATATCTCCAAGTAGAATTATTCTCTTACCAGGATCGCAAGTCCCTAGTATATCATTTAACGAGTCCCAGAAGGTATCTTTTACATCTCTCTTGTCACCATCAACTGGAGCGTGACAGGAATACTTAATGCTGAATAAAAACTTACCAGCCCATAAGCTTCCCTAAACTCTCCTTTTGAAGGTTAAATTTTTAGAACTCTTATAAATCTCCAAAGCTTTCCACAGTTCTGAAAACTTTTCATAAATTTTCTCAAAACTTTGTATAAATTTCCAAAAGTTTTTATAACTTTCCATAAATTCGCGTAAATTTGAGGAAACCTCTCTTCTTCGAAAACTGAAGCCTTTGAGATGTATATGTTTGCCAGAAAATGAAATAGTACATATAAAATACTCATCGTGAATTTTGTTGTTATTTCAGTAGTCCTGGAATATTTGAATTGCGCAACACTTGTTTCTACGCTTTAAAACAGAACTTTGAGAATACTCATTACACCTTTCAACCGAAAAATTCCATGGGCAAAACGCCAACTACACGTGAAAAATGTAGGAAAAGCACTAGAAAATTTTTGAAAATAAGCGCGTAAAATAAGTTGACGTGACTTCTTCTTTTAAATTCTTTTTCAAATCCTCATTCGAACCGCCCTGAAAGTTAATAAATAATTTGTTATGTAGTAATCAAACTTCATAAGCAATTATCCTTTCCAGCTGTTTATGAAGAAATAAATACCGTTTTTTATGGAAAGGACCACAAATTACCCATTGACTCTAGTCAAAAATTTTGTTGGTTGTCGTTTTGTTTATGAAATAAAAAAATTCTAAAAATTTTCCTTTAATCAGATGGAAAGGATGCATGGAGAATTTTATTAACTTTCACTTAAAAAAATCTGAAGCGGATTGGAATTTTAGTTTGAAAGTAAATTCGTCCACAGACACTTTTTTGCCTACCAAACCGCGCCGCACCATACAAGAAGAGACGTTTGAATTTTTTTCTCGAAACCAGTGGCAAACCAACTCCAATAATTTTAAGGCTCTTAGAACATAATTATACCTTCCCCTGTCAAAAAAATAATACAAAAATAAACAATGATGTTTTTTGGGGGAAACGCGAGTTTCATTTTTATTTTTTTTACAAAATTTTCAAAAGATGTTTTTTAATTTTTTTATTGTAAAATGTATCATGAAGCATGTAAATTCAGACGTTGAAAAGTTTAATCGGTCAAGAAGGTAGGACGAGTTCGTTAACCAGCCATTTTTTACCAATGGTTCTGGTTTCATCTATTGAAAATGTTTTTAAAAAAAAAATTCCATTTTACAGCAAAATTATAAGAGATGAGAAGAAGAGGTCAATGGCAAAATTTTTCATCTTGAAAATTGCTACAAATTGCTCAAAACTATTTTTCCAATAATTGAGGATTTAATTATTTCGTGAAAAATTTGTCTTTCTTGATTGAATTTAAATATTTTTTGTTTACAATTAGAATCTTTCATGGTCGAAAATTCAACTACTTGGTTGAAGCTTCAACTACATTGTCAAATATTGATTTTTTTGGGCGAAAATGTATCTTTTTCAGTGTAAAATTCAACAGTTTGGTTGAAAATTCATGTATTTTGTTGAAAGTTTGTCTTTTCTGGTATCAAATAATTTTTCTTGGTTGAAGAATAAACTACTTGGTTGAAATTTAAAATCCGTTGTTAAAAATTAATTTTTTTGTTTGAAGATTTATCATATTAGTTGAAAATTCATCTGTTTGGTTGGAGTTCTATTTGATCTCTTTTAGTTAGAAATTCTATTGAATACCTTCGAATAGATATCATTTAAGATTTAAAAATTTTAAATAGAAAGCGTTTATGGTTATATAGTTTTAAATGAAGAGCTTACACATATAAACAATTTGAGTTCTAATATTATTTAAATATAGACCATTTTCAAATTGAAAACTTTCAAAATCGCATAATTTTTTTTTCATCGTGTATTATTGATAAAGTTTTAATCTATATTAGCAAATAGGGTTGTTGCATGATTTACAACAATTCTATTTTTTAATAGTAGATACATCACCTACTCTTCACGAAATTTCTACATATATTTATTTATCGCAAGCTTCACAGTCTTTCCCATATTTCCGCAATTATTTCTTTTCTCGTTCCAACAATTTTTGTTCAAAAGTTAATTATTTCTAATTTGAAAGTCTACAATTATATTTTCGGTTGAGAATCCATCGTCTTTTGGTTAATAATTTTTATTTTGCTGGAAAATTGAATTATTTTGTTAAAACTCTATCTTTTTAGTTTGAACATTCATCTCTTTTGGTAGAAATTTCAAGTTTTCTTGGTAAAAATCTTTCTTTATGGTTAAAAATGCTAGTCCTTGGTAGAAAATGATTCTGTTTCGGTTATGGATTCAACTATTTAGATGAAAATTCGTCCTTTCTGGTTGAATTCAACTGATTTTGATTTAAAATTGAAACTCTTTTTAGTTAAAATATCAACGCTTACATTTTTCGTTTAGAGTTTATCTTTTTTGTTTGAAAATTCAACTATTTGATTAAAAGTTAAATTACTTTGTTGAAAAATAATTGTTTTGGTCGAAGATTCAACATTTTAGTTGAAAGTTCATTTCCTTGCTTGAAAATTAAACTATTTCGTTGAAAATTTGATTTTTTTTGGAAAGTTATCTTTTTTAAAGAAGAAATTTGACAATTTTATTGAAATTTCATGTATTTCGTTTAAATTCGTCTTTCCTGGTAGAAATATAATCTTTTTGGTTGAAATTTCGTCTCTTTTTCATTTCGGTAGGAAATTAATCTTTTTGGTTAAAAATGCAACTGTTTGGTTAAAAATTAATCGGTTTCAGTTATGAATTTAACCATTTTGTTAAAAATTAGTCTTTCTGGTTCATTTCGACTGTTTTAGTTTTAAAATTAAAAATTGTTTTGGTTGAAAATAGTACTATTTAGTTAAAAAATAGTTTTTTTGGGGGGTTCAGAATTTTTCTTCTTTTGTGAAAATTTATGTGTTTTGTTGAAAATTCGACTTTTTTGGTATAAAATTAATCTTCTTGGTTGAACATTCATATTTTAGGGTTGAAAATACAATAGTTTTGTGGAAAATTCGTCTTTTTGGTAGGAAATTAATGTTTCTGTATGAAATTTTTTCTCTTTATCGACTGCAAAATCTTTATTGATTTAAAATTCAACACATTTGTTGAAATTTCATCTCATTTGGTTGAAATGTCATCTTTTTTTGGTTAAAAATACAACCGTTTGGTTGAAAATTAATCTTTTTTGATTGAAGATTCAACAATTTTGTTGAGAATTCGTGTTTTTGGGTTGAATTCATCTATTTGGTTAAAAATCAGTCTTTCCTGGTATAAAACTAATTTTCATGGTTGAAAATTCATTTTTTTGGTAGAAAATTCCTCTATTTGTGAAAAATTCGTCCATTTTGTGTAAAATGCAATACTTTTACTTGAAATTTCAGGGATTTAAAGCGTTTCAAGTTAAATTTTGTAGCAATATGAAAAAACTTATAACGCAATAAATTACGCATTTTCTTCAAGAGAAAATTCACTTTTGGTCAAACGGATCGAATTTCTACTGCACTTCCCTCTAAGTTGTAATATCTTTCGATTCATAAATTTTGTTAGTAACAATTTTTCTTACATAAGATCTTACAATTCCCCAAAAAAAGAAGTTTATGTGAAAATATAAGGTGCTATAAGGTGCTATAAGGTAAACACTGACATTTGATATATGCGTCAAGTGTCAGTGTTCACTTGTCAGTATAATTTTTGATACATTTGGATCATTTTAATTAACCGAGTATCAGTTTTCTGGAAATCACTTTGATCCAACTTCAAGGTGAAATTGTAATAGTCGTGCATAAGATTTCCTTCTGATTTCATGCGTAAACTAGAAGATTATACATTTATAACATTATAAGTCGTTCAGAATTATCTATTTTCAAATTGCGCATTACGCTTTATAAATTCCATTGTTTTAATCTGAATTATAGTATATAATGCTAATTAAATAGGAATAATTTTTACAGAGATTTGAAATTCATAATTTATTTAACAGTTTGAAATACAATGTCAAAGATTATTAAAGCCTAATCGCAATGAAAATAAGTGGAATTAATAACCAAACTTGTTTTTATAATCTACATTTTTTCAAAACATGGATTCGAACGTATATATGATTTCTCCGTATTTTTTACTAAACAAAAAGTTGAACATAACGTTTCGATCTTGTATAACATTTGAAACTCACGTAGTCACATTTACTCGTAACTATTTCAAAGATATGAAAATCCATGAATTAGGGATACAGTTTGCTGTTTCAAAAACAAAAATAACTTCACCCAAATATATTTTATCTTTGTTGATTTGATTTTTCAGTATTCAGTAGCACATATAATTCCTTAAAATTATTTTTCCATTCGAAGCCTTATACATGATTATTATCATTGTGATTTGTGGAACACATATTTTTATGTGCGAAGACAGTCGTAGCTTTTATTTCCTGTGTTTTTATCTGTTGTTTCAGTCACGCAAACACCTGTAAATCAAAAAGTTTCGTGAAATGTGAAATACAGAGAAAAAATTATAATTTCGTAAGCCTTTATATAAATTGATAACTAAATTAGACAAATCTCATATACTTACCATTTTTGAGACCTTTGCTTTTTGGGAAGAATGGACGCGGTATTTTATTGTATGCACATTGATAATATTCCTTCTTTGGTCCGTTGAAGGTGACGTCAAACATTTTCGATTCGAAGCAAGTATCTGTAAATCAAGTTAATAATCTTCATAAGCGATTATTCATTGACGCACTTTTTTTTAAGGAACACAAAATTAATATAGGAGTAGTTCACTCTTATGAAGCAACCCACTTCAGAAATTTGAATTTTGTATTATGCTTTTCATGAGGAAAAGTAGTTTCCATCAATAACATTCCAAGACATTCAATATTTTTAAAAAACTCCATTTAAATCTGTTACACGTGAAACAATCGAGGTTGTGTTTCAACTCTTTAAACCGAATATCCGCAAAAAAGAAAAAAATAGGTACACGTAGTTTTTCAAGTACTATAGTACAACATATATCAAGGATAATAAAATTGGAGGCTATCATTAACTTCCTTCTGAAATAAAATTCATGCTTATATCAATCCAAACAAAAGTTACAATGGAACATGGAGCACAAAAAATTACAAACATATAATTCTCCTTTTTACTGCGCGTTTTCGACTAAAAATAATGATTTTTTGTAGTCATAAGAGCTCAAAAATGTTTGAACCAATGTTCCTTCGACTTATCAACTTGAAAAAATGTTTGGACACATGAACCATTGAATTATGTAAATCAAAAAATCTTTTGAGGAGATAAAAAATCAAAACTATAAGGTTTTTTCATCTTCCATCTCCTCAAAAAGTGTGATTTCATTAGAATGGTTCATGCGTAAAAAAAATTGTCTGATTCTGCGTCCAAAAATAGCCCTTATTGAATCTCCTCCTTAAATGTGAAATACAATTTGTTTATCACATTGATGTGAACTTAATATAGGTTAATTTTTAGAAATATTAAATGTTGTGCATTAATTAAATGTGTTTAGACTCACTCAGAGCATCCATTTTATTCAGACCTGTAGTTTTCGGTTCAGGCTTTTTACATTCACTACAGTAAAAAAAGTAGCAAAGAAGAACAAAATTTAATAAACGCATGGCTGGTAATGTTAGAAGTCTTCTAAATAACTGAATAATTGAATATTCCTTTGGGTTTCTTGCTTTTTTGTACGAAATGTATCCCTACTTTTTTTAGAAAGATAAGAAATTGCGACATCCTAGTCATGTAAGAAATATTTACAATACAAATGCCGAGTACGTTCCACTAAAACGTCATTATTGAGAAAAATATAAAATATGTAACAAAAAGGCCGTAAAGTTTTTTTTGTTGTATCAACTATATGGTGCTCATTTCAGGAGCATTCTTTCCTTCTCAAAGAATAAACATATATGATTGGCATTGGTACTGAACAATAATGCCTTTTTTTTACAGATAATAGTAATAAATTATATGCGACCACGAAACTCAAACTTTTCTTTGAACAAAAATTATATTTCCCTGCGAGTGATGTCACTGATGTTAAGCAAATATATTTAATTACAGATTTTTTGTCAGATAACTAGTTGCTCAATATTATGTAAATATTTATTTAAGAATGTTACTAGACGTCTTCAAAGCAGATAACACGTAGTAAAAAGTTTCACCTGCTACCTTTTTTTAATAGTCAAACTCTTTGAATCTTAATTAGTAAAAAGTGGTCCACTAATGATGAGTCGACAATTACTAATCTCATTAGTCGGACTATTTATTAGTTTGATAGTGGAAAGCTACTAATTGCTTTCTGAAAAATACATATATTTATTTAGGGATGTTTGTATTAATTTAAAGAAGGTTAAAGGAATGAAAAACGCGGAACAAACGGGAAATTTTCATTGAAGAACGCGATTGTGTAACATTTTCAAATTTATTGATCAATAAGAGGCAATATTGTAAAACTTGTAAATGTGCTACGTCACCTTCACCATAACGTAACTTTTTTTTCGGTTATCGCATCAAAATGGAAGAACAAAAATTATTTACAAACTTAATCTATTTTATTTTAAATTGTGCACATTATAAATATGCCGTACGCATACCGAAATTTCGGTACGAATTGCGCAGTTGGGTACCAAGAGATATTTTTACCGATATTTGAGTACAAATAGCTAAAGTCGCAGTTGGGAGCTATTCGTACCAAAAATATTTATTTTCCAGAACTATTCTCTTCTTAATCTAATTCTCTCTTTTTTTATAGATGCAGAGGTTATTGCTTCATCTATACAATTTTGTTTACTCGCATCTATAAAATATTTTTTGTTTGTGATCAAAAATGACCTTCCAACCACGTGATAATAAGCACCGAAAATTTTCGTGTTTCAAAAGAACCCTTGTTTTAACAGAATCTTCGCAGCAAAATTGAGGGATACGTGTTTCTCCCTGAGGAATATTCAACGCGGAGATTAAAATAATTACAATAAATTTTTTTTCTCATAGTTATAGTTAAAAAAAAATTAATCTCAAAATTTTGAAAAATAATTAGATTCGATTAGATTAGACTTTTTTCTAGATCTTCATCAGATAAACCACAAACTATAGTGTCACTTCTTCTATAGCCATGTAATTGATTTAACTGACCCTAGTATAGGTATCTTCTTTAGAGGCAATAAGAAATCATTAAAAACATCATTTTAACATATTTGAATGAAAAGAGGGGGCTGCGTGAAAGGGGGTAGGGGTGTGATCATTCTCACTCCTACACTGTTCAAATGTTTAAGAATATGGCCATGAAAATAATCGGAAATATCATTTCAAGGTTGAGACTTTGAAAAGCGTAGTTTTTCGACAATGACATTTTTGGTTATTCTCATGACCAATATATGCTTGCATTAAAAAAAAATTCCCAAGCTCTACCAAAGTCGTGAGTATGATATTTTTAAATTTCTGCGTCGGAGTTCTGTGCATTTTTCCGAAAAAGTTTAGTATACAATAACCCTATACATGTACCTCTGAAAAATATATTTGGAATTCCAAAAATATATACAAATTTATAAACTTGTATTACGAAAACTCTGAATCTCTTCCGAAGTCTTGAGTTTGATAACTTTTTTAATTGCTGCGCCGGAGATGTGTGCATCTTTCCGGTAAAATTTAATATACAATAAAACTATACATATACTTTAGGAAAATGTATGCGAGGCTTCAAAAATAAAAAAAATGTATGAACTTGTTTTTTAAAAACTTCCAATCTCTGTCGAAGTCGTGAGTTTGATCATTTTTTTAATTGCTGCGTTTGAGATGTGTGCATCTTTCCAATAACATTTAATATACAATAAAACTATACATGTATCTTTGAAAAATGTATACGAGACTCCAAAAATATTTTAAAAACGTACGAACTTGTTTTTGGAAAATTCCCAGTCTGTGCCGAAGTCGAGAGTTTGATAATTTTTGTAATTGCTGCGTCGGAGATGTACGCATCTTTCCGATGAAATGTAGTATACATTTAAACCATACATATGCTTGTAGGAAATGTAAACGAGGTTCCAAAAATATAAAAAATGTATAAACTTGTCTTGAAAAAATTCCCAATCTCTGCCGCTGTCGAGAGTTTGATCATTTTTAAATTTCTGCGTCGAAGTTGTATGCATCTTTCCGATAAAATTTAGTATACAATAAAACTATATATATATAAGAAATGTACACGAGGTTCCAAAAATATAAAAAATCAATATGCTTGTTTTGAAGAAATTCCCAATCTCTGCCGGAGTCGAGAGTTTGATAATTTTTTTAATTGATGCGCCGAAAATGTGTGCATCTTGACGATAAAATTTAGTATACAATAACCCCATACATACACCTCTAAGAAACGTATACAAAATTCCAAAAATATAGAAAACGTATAAACTTGTTTTTGAAAAATTCCCAATCTCTGCCGAAGTCGGGAGTTAGATAACTTTTCTGATTCCTGCGTCGGATTCGTGTAGATCTTTCCGATGAAATTTAGTATGCAATAAAACTATAAAGATACCTCTAAAAAATGTATGCAAGATTCCGAAAACTTAAAAAATTTATGAACTTGTTTTTGAAAAGTTCCACTAAAACGGCTTCCTCATGAAGATTGTTGCTGTACTGAATTTCGTATTAAAATTCACTACTATATATTACAATTGATTCGTTTTTATACGAGAAATATTCTTTATTCATACATTAAAGGTAAATTATGGCAACTGAAGAAGTTATAGTTAAAAAATAGATTTTTTACATATTATAAAAGAGCCAAAAAAATGTTAACTCAATATACATTTAGATGTTTGTTCCACACATTATGTATTAAATTACCTTCGAATTCGAATCCACTAGCCCAATTTAAAAATTGCATCATCATAATCATATAAAAAATGTTTACAATGCGAATTATGCATCGAGTTGATTTTACTGACACGTCTTTAGGGTACTTAATTGCTATGGACATATAAGATGACTCAATTTATTTAATTATGAAGAAAATCATATGTTCACGCGAGGAATAATTGAAGTAAAATGAATTCCTTTTTCGTGTACGCAGATAACGGTGGACAAGATGACGTCTATTTCTTATAAACATAAGAGAATGTACACAAAGATAAAACTTGTTTTGCAAAATATCTAGGAATACATAACAAAATTTTAAGTTACAAAAGGTATTCTCTCAAATCCGCAAAATTATTTAGAAATATGAAAAGCATTTTAAGACATGATAATTTTCTTATTATTATTATAAAATTAGGCCAAATCCCTTTCAGAGTAAGCGTGAATAATATCCTACTGAATTCATATATTCCTGTTTGCATTCTCATCATTTATGACAAAGTATTAAATTCGTCCGAAATTTCACACATCAATGCTTCAATCGCTCGCCACGTTTCGAGACCCCCTGAAGCTAAAAAAACGAGATTTGGTGATAGCGTATGTCTCTGTGTCTGTCCGTAAAGACGATGACTCTCAAAAAAAAAGTGAACGAAATTCAAAATTGAAATTTTCGTCACCATTTTAATTTTTCTGGTAAAGATTTTATGTGAGGTTTACACAAAGTATATCTGGTAATAAAAAATTTGCATACATTATTTTTATCATTTTATTTAAAACTTTATGATCAAAACATTTATAAAAGCGCTTATTTGTTAATTTGAAGTACTTATAGCTTATTTAAAATTGGTTGAAAATACCGACTTGGAATACTACATTTGAATGAGTGGCTATTATAAAGACGTCCGTTGCTATTTACTATTTATTATATTTTTGAAATTGGTGACTTTCATCTGTAATATTGTGGGCTTATATGGCTCTAATATTTTGTTTTCCGTTTTTTCGAAAATACTGAGTAATCAATCACTGGCAAGAACTGCCCGTATAACTGACGTCACATCATTTTTTCCATTTTCAAAAATTAAATTAATAAATATTTAAACCAAATATTGATTTATTTCTCGTAAGAATCAACTCAGTTTAACGGCCTGTACAAGATGCAGTGATTATTTCATGTATTTATGACACAAACAAATTCTCTATTGTGAAATTGCTTAACATTGGTTGGTTACCCAAAGCATTTCAGTTAATTACTATCTTTGTGATTAATGGCATTCTTATTTACAAGTATATGCGACTATTTTCCTATTTATATCTCGTATATGGTTTGCGCAGTATTCTGCAAAATAGGTATGTTTTTATCAAAACTAACATAAAAGAGTAGATAATAAAACAAGCATTCAAGTTCAAAAAGGCGACCCTTTTTCTGAAAATGAAAAATTGTTGTCTATTGTGAATAATATGCAAGGTACGAGAAATGGTCCAAAAGCAAAATTCAGAGAAATTGACTTTGGACATCCCAAAATACAAGTTTCCATGAGTAAAAACAAGATCTTGTAAATACAATATCTTGCTAATAGTCATCGCAAAGGCTAATCGTGTTGGAAATTGTCTTCTTTTATATTCGAAAGGTGCTGTTCCATCTGTTGGTGTTAAAATGCAAAATATTAAGCAAATGAATTCTTTTCCCTTTCACTCTTTTTCGAAAAAGATCATTTTTATTATTTTTAAACAACTAATAACTTCTGAAAAATCGCTGCGACATAGCAATTATTATTTTTTGATGCACGCATGTACATGAAAAGACTTTTAATTTAAGTCATCTTCAAAAAAGATCTCATAATAATTTTTAGCGTATGATAAGCCCTATAAAAAAAGTGTGCTCTCTATTAGTCTCAGAAATTACCCTCGACAGTGACGGAGGTAAAAAAGCCGCCAAAAATTTCCACGCAACACTATTAAACAAAAAACAATACTTCAATTTATTATGGGTAACAAAAAAGTTTCATGTGCGAATGTCTTCAAATCAATAAGCATCGCCAAATAGTATTCATAAATATAAAGAAATTTCAAGTTCTTCAAATTTTACTCAGTAGTGCTTTATTTGTTTGAGAATCATCTGATTCATACAAATAGATTACAGTTCAATTCTGAAACTAGCTGTTATTC
>JAUMHM010085015.1:0-11918 GCA_032362435.1 Melikaiella ostensackeni
TCGTAGAGAGTATATATAAGAGCAACATAATCTGAAGCTTCAGTTTCAGGTTAGCCCTGAAGAAGTGAACTGCAATGCTCACGAAACGTCGGCAAGATTCGTAGTTTTGCACACGATTGAAAACCGAAACACCTCCTTTTATAATAATTATTTTCCTCGTGCTTCTCCTGTTACAATTTTCAAATCTAACCAATGTTCCTACATTTTTTGACAATTATTCTCGTCTCATTCATGAAGCTATTAGAAATATTCATTTTCATTTTTTAACGCTCAAAATGTTCCAAAATTCAAAATATTATATTTGGAAAAGGGTTAGAGAGAAAATGGAGAGCCGAAATCTGTTGGACGTCGATTAGAATATGTAGTTTTTCTGCTTCAAACTGGAGAATGTTTTCATCCTTATGAAACTTCACTCTAAAAAAACATTCTTTCTGTGTAAATATCATGCTTTTATATGAAAACTTTTCTTTAAAATTTAAAAATAATTCTTCTTCATAACATCTACATGCCAGGACTTAATGGTTTAAAAAATCAAATTTCTTCATTCTCCTTATTTTTCAACCTCTTATAACAGAAAAACATCACTATACATAGCAAATTTCACTTATTAATGCGCATCTACATGTCAATCTCTTCAATTTGAGCTCTCTCCGATGAAAATCGGATAATTTTTAGGGTATGATAAAGCCTGAACAAAAAAGTGCGCTCACTATTTATATATATGATATTGTTTCAAAAAGGCTGTGACTACGTGTACTTTTTGCGATTCAATAGAGCTAAGTATTAGCTAGAAAATACTTTCTTGTTTTTAATTTGAATGAAAAGAAACGATTTGATAGAGCTAAGTAATGACTCAACAGTACTTTTTTTTTAAATTAAAAGATAGAAAAGTTATGCAGTTTTTTCTGCGTCAGGTCCGGCGTTATTTGCGACGCTCCTTTCGCGATTCAATAGAACTAAGGAATAGCTTAAAAGTGATTTCTTGTTTTTTTTTTTTAAATTAACTACGCTTAACCGAGACGGTTTCATGTGTCTCCTGAAAAATTCTGGTTTAGGCACTTGCACCGTTATGCTCCAGGACCCTTTATTTGCATATTGGCACAAATGAATGTAAATAAATCTAATAACAAAAAAAAATGTGTGCTATGTTGATTCACATATGTTAAATGTGTACTTAGGTGGCAGTAAATACGAAACCTAATTTTCCTGCATATCTCAGAAAAGCTCATCCTTTCTTGTGGAATGAATTAAGACAGATATTCAAGGGATAAGCGCAACTGTTGACACCATAAAGGATACCAAAGTACCTCATCTAATAGTGTTATCCTTCAAAGGTGTCTATAAAGAACAGATAAATTCTTACTCCAGATAAACGGAAGTTCTTCCAAAATTGAAAAAATCATAAAATACCGTACATCTTAGTAACATTACCCTTTTAACGTTCTCTTGATTCTGCGCAATGGGCCTCCTGGTATTTCATGAAAGATTTCACTGGATCAAAAACAGCACGCATGCGACAAATTAAATTGAAGTTTGATTAGAAAATGATATATTCTTAACCTTAAAAAAATTCGTTACATTAAATGGTTGTTTAGATATAATTAAATTAGAATATTTAGTTTCTTAATCAATCTATTAAGAGGAGTAGGATATACATTCCAGTTCATCGACTTGGCAAATAGACAGGAGATATTTCCTGATTTTCTCCGTGTTCTATATTGTTTTTTATATTTTTAGCAAAAATAAGTATGGAAAATTGTTAAAAAGAGTAACTTTTTAAAAACTAGGGTAATTCAGCTTAAACTAAACTTTATTTGAGACGCAAAGAGATCACTAAGTGACATTCATCAAAAGAAAGTTTTTTGTTCCAAATGCTGCATCCAATTCGATCTTTTCAGAATTTGACCTTCATGGCAGCAATCCTTAGACTTTGAAGCTCAAAATACCCACTACGTGTTATTTAATTGGATGAAAACTTATACAAATGAGAGTGAGAAATTACATTATACCGAATGAATATTGTACCCCTAGGTTAGGGTGTTCTTCAAAGTTATACATCATACGAAAATGTTAAACTAACACTTTTCCTAGCGGATATCATAATGCCATCACAGTAATGGGTGAATCTCAGTGATATGTTTTGTCCCAAAATTGGTTAAAATGCATTAATTTATTTCGAATTGAAGGACGTGAATTTGATTGTAATTATCAATATAATTGTCAACTCTTTGTGGTGTTCTTGGAATATTAAAAAAATTAGGACGATAACGTCTTCCACATATTCAAAGCTTATTTCTCTCAAGTAGTTAATTTTCTCTTTAAACCCTATACATGATTTGAATCATTCAAAAGCTGCGTACATTCGACAACTACATTGACGTCACTGACAATTACAACCACATTCATGACTTTTAATCTAGTTGTCATTTATACAGTTTCTTTATCCGTCTTTGGAATAAAAAATATCTTCGGGATGTGTTAGTGTTAACATTACGACCGAACCCTCTCGAGAACATTTCCGAAAACTAATTTCAGTTACTGCAGAAATCAAATTTAATGAACGGTGTTCGGTCACCCTGTGGTTTATATCTTTCCTAGCCATTTTTAAAGGTAGAAAGCAACCGAATAATTTTTTTTTTTTTTTTTAGTGAATTTTCAGAATACAATCATTTCCATGACCCCAGTGCATCAGCAAACGCCAGTTTTATATATATAATATCAATTCCAATATGATGGAAGAAACTGAAACCTTTCTGGTGAAGCTGCTAATGAGTCGTTCAGGGTATTGATTCGATCATTCCTGCTCCTGCATACATTAGGTGCGTGTTGTTTGCATTGTCTAATAACAGCAGCAATGTGTACGTTGAAGAGGTTTGGTGTGCAAACAGGTAAGTACATGTGAATGTGAAAGCTCGATGGGCACGTTCGACAACGAACCACATTACGCGATATGGATAAACAGAGATATTCTGGAATAGTGCGATACGGTAGACCTGAATTATATGTGATCACCTGGCCAACATTCACCCATAATTATTAACGCGTGGAAAATTGAAGAGGATTATCAATATCAGCTACCACTATGGTGTTAAAAAAAATACATTCTTTTTTGATTCGATGATTTCAATTGCCTGTTTGACGTTTTTTCTCCATAACTAAACTTTCTTTTACATAAATTAAAACGTGAAAACTAATTTTGTTAAAGGGTGACTGCTCTAGACATTTAATTATATTACAAGTTCACTAATAATAAAATCTTTTTAGAATATGATAAGCTTCATGAGGTTCTTGTTAGTTGAGCCTGCTAAGGCCACATTAGAACTATGGCAGAAGCATCAATGCCTCATGGGACTTCATCAAAGTTTCCACACAAAAAAGGTATTCTAATTCAAGTATCTAGTGAACATACAACTTGAATTATATACATAATATCTCTGGTGGGCTACTTTCTCATTATTTTTTATTATTTTTCTTTTCGCGAATTAATTAAAAAACGCGCGAAAATAAGTTTTAAACAATTCACTGCCGGCTGGGTTTGAACCAACAGCCCGCTCATTACATTTCCCGCGCTTTTCAATTAATTCGCGAAAAGAAAAATAATTGCAATAGAGTAGGACCTTATTTATCGATAATCTAACAGCGCAGACCTGTGCTATAAATCTAACGCCTACTCATTGGTGAAGGGCTTTAACAAATTTATAATTATTGACCGGTCTACCGAAACATCGTTTAAAAATATATGTTTTAGATTTTTTAACTCTTCATTTTGTGAATATCAATACCGAAGTACTTTAGGATTGAGCCTGTACTACCTAGCTATAATCAATCTTCACTCCTTCACGCGCTTTTTCCTATATTTCCATATAATGGAAAACTGGTAGCAGTCGTAGCACTGGTAGCACTGGTAACAAACTTGTTGATATTATTGCCCTTGGGCCCCTTTATTCAAATGTATATAACAGTATACAATTTTTCACGTATTTGGTATAATTTGTTGATATTATTCAAAATTAGTTTTTTTTTAAAACTAAAACATTGTAGGGAAGCAAATTGTCAATTGCATCACGTTTTATTCAAACACACTGATAACGCAGATGAGGGTGTCATCTGAGGAAATGACATACACTCTCGGTTAAATCGTGGTACAATTTCAGCTGCAGCCACGTCTTACCACGGGCCTCCCAAGCCTTAATACATTTTCGAGGGATAAAGTTTCTTGGCCACTTGGGTACCAAGCACCAGTAAATGTTCGCTGGGGGCACCACATTTGTCCTTAACACAAACAAATGTCTCGTCAATGATGAGACACACACAAATGTACTGTAAATTAGAGCACGCTGTTCTGAAAATGCGTCAACAAACATTTTTAAAAAGTGATTAAAAATTATTAGAATAAGTGCTATAAGGCATTAAACACACTTTAAACACCATTACACACATTTTTAACGACGATTCTACCCAACGAAAGACCCAAGAGCGACCCAAGAGGTACGTTTCTTTTGACGCCAATTGGCGCCCTCAGCGGATATTTACTGGTGGTTACAGTGTGTAACGATATACGATCCAAAGGTTTGTTTTTCTTTTTGCTAACATTGTTTTTCTGGAAATATAATTTTGCAGACAGGGATTAGCATTCTAAAATACATCCGACTTTTCTGTTTGGAATTTTTTATTAAATTTGTTGTTAATCAAAACGAATGTACAATTTAGGCACGATCTCATTGGATACGTAAAGATCAACCCCTGAGGGATGTGCTATACATTCATCGAGTTTCAAGACCAAACACAATATATCTAACAAGCGCGACGTGTGAAGACCAATGTAGGTTTTATGAGAACTAAAATTCTACTAGGTGAGGGACCCAATAGGGGTCCTTCGTATAAGGTTCGAATCACCCGTCTTATCGACTTGCGCTGGAAGAAGATTCGGGGCTCTGTATGGATAGCAAGGGATGATGTGGTTGCCGTTAGTAAGGGGTTAAATGTGTTCTCCTTCTCTTGATCGTTTGATCCGTCGGTGTCTCGTCTTCCTGGCGCCCCGACGGCCAACCCCAAGACCCGATCGATCTTACGGTCTGCGAAATCTTGAAAACAGTGAAGAGAAGAGCGAATTTCCAGTCTAGAGCTGCCAGCTTGTTACGACAGTTAGAAATATCTATTTACTATTTGAATTTTCAGAAACATTGGAGTAATATTTTATGCAACTACTGATGGTTCGAAACAATAAGAAATTAATCTGCAACATGTAGTTAAAACTAAGAACTGTACCTAAATGGAACGGAAACAAAGTCCATGGCTTGTATGCCCCTGTTTATTAAATTTGAAAGAGAAACTTTTAAAAACGTAAACGTTAACAAAGACATCGTGTGTAACAGAAAATTGCACAAAAAGTCTTTAAAACGAGTGAAGTATGTTTCCAAAAATCAGTGTGAGAGGCTCAATGGAGACAAAAATGTAACAAAGGAAAAGGGAGAGGGAAAAAAGGGAAGATATCTTTGCCTTATTCTTTTTCCGTCTTTTTCATACTACTAGGATCCAAAATGATTCGAGATCATTTAAACCTCCTCGTCAGAGAATTTTTTTTAGGAAACTAAGGTAATATATTTTGGTCTTTTGATTAATATTTTGAAATTAATTAGAATCTTGGATCGGAACTAAAAATTGCTTTTCTAGAAAACACTAAGTTTATCTTTTTCATATGAGTTGATCTTTCAAAACTTTCTTGGAAAATTTTGTATTTTCTACTGTTTTTGGTATTTATGGAGTTGAAAGCCTATTCTGTTATTTATATCATAGATCTTTTTCGAAACAAACATCTCGCTCGAACCCTTCTTTCACTTTCTCTCCCTCTCTCTCTGTAAATTCATGATGAAAATAGCCAGAACGTAAAGTGTTTCTAATAGACGTATCTTGTTGTTTTTGTCTCCTAATCCATTTTACACGAAGAAATTATCCTTGTTTTAACAAGGATCCTTATCCTTGTTTTTAATTATTCTTGTTTTAACACATTTCGTACTAGGCTGACTCACTGGAATCTTCAGTAAGGCAATGTGAATCAGCCCTGCCTTAGATGCTTTATAATTTAATCGATCTCTAATCAATTATATTCCAAAATTTAAATCAGGTTTCAATTTTTTCGTGTTTTAAATGAAAATTATATAAAACATTTCATCCACGAATAGGGGACGAGATTTGATTTAAGCGACATGAATTTTAACTTAAATTTTAATGGAAACAATTTTTTTTCAATTATGTAACATAAAACATATTCGGCGTTCTAACCACGGATTGGTGTCGGGACTTTATGGAAGTATTCTAAGACTTATCCTATCTTTTTCGCTCTCATTTCTTCCACCACTCTTCGTTACGTAATCCAACACATTCCGTTATCGAATGTATAACGGAATAGCACGTCACTGAATAATTGTACTGATTATTATCGTACTTAATGAATACTTATAACCGCACCACCATATTTTTAATATTCAATAAAAAAACAATTTAAAATGAATTTTTTTTTGTTTAATTAAAAATTAATTTTTTTCTAAAAGAAGTATCTTTTCTGAGATCGAACCGTTCGAATGAAAATAGCGGAGATGACTGTCGAGTTTTACGAAGCTCCAAGGATTTGACGTTTCAAAAAATACGAAACAATGAAATTTTCCGGAGAGAACAGACTGAACCATAAAACTCAAAATCGAGCATCTGCAGTGGAACCGCTCCTCCCTTGTACCCAACACACGTTCTTACAAACATTCTCACCGATCGCCTCCCCTACCTGTGTTTGAAAATCAGTTGACAAATTCTTGAAAATTGAATTCCTGAATTTAAGACGAAATTATAATCCTAAGAACACAGAATGACGAATTGAAACTTGTAAGAGGCTTAATTCCATTTTATCTTTTACTCTCGATTTAGGCACGACAGAAAAGTTTTTGTTATAATAAGAGGGAACTAAAATTAATTTCGGACTTCGCGTCTGGTGACCCGTCTTAATTTTATACTAAAATTGAAGCTTTTAAGCACTTTCAATGCAGCATTATTAAAATGAAACTCCATTCAACGTCATTTTTCAGGAATAATATTCGCAAGAGGCGTAATTTTATTTTTTATTTGTTTCTCGATGCGGGCGCAATGAATGAATATTATAATAAGAAGAAATTGAAACTGATTTTTACTATATGCCGAAATGTCTTGTATTACTTCTAAACTAAAATTGAAGCTTTCAAGCACTCTCAATTAAGCTCTAATAAAATAAAAATTCCATTCAACATCATTTGTTAAGTAATTTTATTTTCTATTTATTTCATTAAATCGAAGCTTTCAAGCACTCTAGATTTAGAAGCGGAAAAATGAACCTCAGTTCTTAAGTAATGTGTGATCATTAACTGTTTTGAAGATAAATTTGCAGATAAAAAATAGTACGAAAAACAAATCTATAAAAAAAAACATTGTGAAGAATATATAAATATCCTTAGTGTATTATCCTGACTACCATTTCGTATAGGTAGCGAGGGTATTGCTTTAATTTCTAGAAAACCTTTTGTTAATGCGTCTAAGTAATACATGTACACCCTCCTGGAAACCCCACTTCTGATAGGTACCGGGATGCCAGTATATCACTGTTATGGTACATTAAAAACCTTTCAATCGTAAAAATGTCATTTCACTCTTTAAATTCTTTAGGTGCACAAAATTACACAAAAGAAGTCAGTTATGAGTAATAACATCCTTAACAACAAAAATTCACTTATTTCACTTTTATGGTGTATTAAAAACTTTCTAATTGTCGAAGTACATGATAAATATCAGTGAAAATAACAAATCGCATTTGAAGAATTTAAAAAGTTAAATGACATTTTTACAATTGAGAAATTTTCAATGTACCAGAAAAGGGGTATAATGGCGTCCTGGTAACTATCAGAAGTAATGTTGCCAGAAGGGTTGCCTCTCGTATCGATATCGGTTTCTGAGACTCCAGTATCGGTCTTTTCTCGTATCGATGTGGTATCGAAAAACCGGTATATCGCACAGTATCGTATCGGAATTTTCAGAATAGACAGCCAGGCGGTGGCTTCCTGCGGTACAACAGTAGAAGGGGAACAGCGACGAGTTTCAAGTATACCTGAGTACCAAGAACCTTTCCGTTTAATGCAAATTTCTGAACATTCAAACTTCCAAAAAAGGAAATACAGGTATATTTTTATAATTCTATTTTCTATAGAAATATTGGTACCACTACAAACAAAAATATGCATTATAAGTTTCTTTTATAATTGAATTACTTAAAATGTCATGAACCACCATTTTTGCACTGTCATTATATTAGAGAGCAATTAATATGAAAACTTGTTCATTGAAACTTTTAGAACTTGATGTACATTTCCTTTTCGATTCTTAAGCAATTTTTTCAAAGGTTTTTGGCAAATCATTTAAAAATAAACTGTGGAATATGTGGAGCTGTTTAAATATAAAAATGCAATTTTTGATTGTAGTAGAAGGATAGCACTCAAACCGAAGTAACTCTTGTAAGATTACCCATAAAAAATACCTTCCAATAATAACCTACATATTAAGCAGTGGCGTAAGTAGAAACGCGAAGGCCCCTTGCAAAATCTTTGAGGAGACCCCTTCAAAAAAAAGAGCAGTTCATATAATACAAAGTATTGTCCTATTTTTAGAAAAAGGCCGACTTATAAATTACTTGGTGGTGAAAAAAATTGCCCATTAAATTGAATAATAAAAGCTTAGGGATCAACCATAAATTAAGCAAGGTGTTTTCCCTAAATTCTCTCCCCCCCCACATGTAAGATACGGTAAGATTTGCTCCGCCCCCCCCCCTCAAATCTTACTGAAATTTTACAAACTTAGGACACGAACATAAATATAAATTCTGTTAATTAAATGAACGTAGAACCTTAATTAAATTAGTTTTAGAAGAGAAAATTTCAATATTTCTGAAATAATATTTTGAAAGTATTAAAAATTAACTTTGAAGTTTATTTAAACTATTATTCTTTAGCCTATAAATAATCAGAATTCCTATTTGTACTTATCTCAGTCTTCACAGTCCTTCTCCCATTCCCCTCAACTGACATTTTTCTTATTTTCAACTTCAATGCGAACTGAATTAATGGAACCCAATAAAGAAATCCGTCTATTTTTGTTTAAAAGTTCATTATTTTCGGTTGAAAAGTCTACTATTATATTTTTCGTTACTATTATATAATAATATTATATAATTATATATTCTAATTTGAAATCTCATCTATTTTGGTAGAATTTTCATTATTTTTGGACAAAAAAGTTGTTGCTGAAAATTCTTTTTTCTTGTTAAAAATTTATATTTTTTAGTAGAAAAATTAATTATTTAATTGATAATTCGTCTTTTTGGTAGAAAACAATCTCTTTCTTTGAAAATTCAACTATTTGGTTGAAAATTTATGTATTTTGTTGAAAATTCGTCTTTTTTGGATGAATTCAACACTTTTAGTTATGAAATAAAAATATTTCTTCGTTGGAATATCAACTTTTATGTTTTTTTGTTGAGAATTCATCTATTTTGCTTGAAAATTCCACTAGTTCGTTGAAAATTAAACTATTTTGTTATTTTTTTGTTGTTGTTGGAGATTCATTATTTTAGATGAAAGTTAATTTCTGTGGTTGATAATTTAACTATTTTGTTGAAAATTAGTTCTTCTTGTTAAAAATTTATCTTTTTTAGTAGAAAATGGTAGTATTCAATTAAGAATTCATGTATTTTCTGGAAAATTCATCTTTATTTGTTAAATTAAACTGTTTCATTTTTAAGATAAAAATATTTTTTTGTTAAAACATTAACTATTACGTTTTTCTAGTGTATTCATCTATTTTGCTTGAAAATTCCACTACTTCGTTGAAAGTTAAACTATTTGTTAATTTTTTATTGTTGTTTTTGTTGAAAATTTTTCTTTTTTAGCAGAAAGTTCAAGTATTTAATTAAGAATTCATGTATTTTCTGGAGAATTCGCCTTTTTGGTAGAAATGTAATATTCTTCGTTGCAAATCGAACTATCTGACCGATAATTCATGTATTTCATTGAAAATTCGTCTCTATTTGTTGAACTCAACTGTTTTATATTTACGATAAAAATATTTTTTTGTTAAAACATCAACTGTTGCGTTTTTCTTTAGTATTCATCTATTTTGCTTGAAAATTCCACTACTTCGTTGAGAGTTAAACTATTCTGTTAATTTTTTGTTGCTGTTGGAAATTCATTATTTTAGATGAAAGTTCATTTCTTTGGTTGATAATTCAACTATTTTGTTGAAAATTAGTTTTTTTTTTGTTGAAAATTTATCTTTTTTAGTAGAAAGTTCAAGTATTTAGTTAAGAATTCATGTATTTTCTGAAGAATTTATCTTTTTGGTAGAAATGTAATCTTCTTCGTTGAAAATCCAACTATCTGACTGATAATTCATGTATTTTGTCGAAAATTCGTCTCTATTTGTTAAATTCAACTGCTTTAGTTTTAAGATAGAAATATTTTTTCGTTCAAAAATCAGCTATTACGTTTTTTTTGAGCATTCATCTATTTTGCTTGAAAATTCCACTACTTCGTTGTAAGTTAAACTATTTAGTTGAAATTTTGTTGTTGTTGAAGACTCATCATTTTGGTTGAAAGTTAGTTTCTTTGGTAGCAAATTGCACTATTCTGTTGAAAATTAGTTTTTTTGTTGAAAACTAATTTTTTTTAGGTGAAAATTCAATTGTTTAGTTGAAAATTTATTTACTTTGTTGAAAATATATCTCTCTTGGTAGAAAGTGAAATTATTCTGTTGAAAATTCATTTTTAAAATTGTAGGTTCATCATTCAAATTAAAAATTAATCTTTTAGTTGGAAATTGATGTACGAGTATTTTGTTGAAAATTCATCTTTCTTGGTAGAAAATTAATCTTCTATTATACTGTATCTTCTATCTTTGATATTTTCGGGCTGAAAATACAACTGTTCTGTAGAAAATTCGTCCTTTTGGCTAAATTGAACATTTTAGATGAAATTTTTCTTATTTATTGACTGAAAAATCTTCCTTGGTTGAAAATTTGTCTTTTTGTGTTTAAAATTCATCCCTTTTGGTTGAAATTTCATATTTTTCGTTACAAATGCAACTGCTTGATTGGATATTAATCGTTTTACTTTGAAAATTTGACTATTTTTTTGAAAATTCGTGTTTTTTGGGCGAATTCAACTATTTGATTGAATATTCATGTATTTTGTTGAAAATTCGACTTTTTGGTAAAAAATTATCCTGCTTTGTTGAAAATTCATCTATTTTGTTGAAAATGCAATACTTTTACTTGAAATTTCAGCGATTCAAAGCGTTTCAAATTAAAATTTCCGACAACATTAAAAAACTTATAATGCAATAAATTACGCATTTTTTCAAGAGAAAATTCGCTTTTGGTCTAACAGATCGAATTTCTGCTGGACTTTTCTTTAAGTTGTATTATCTTTAGATTTTTTTTTTTTAGTAATAATTTTTCTTACATAAGATTTTACAATGCTGCCTTACAATGCAATGATTTTAGCTGCTCAGGCACATTTGTGTAACCGATAAATGTTTTATAAATTGAAGACGCTAATATAATTAGTCTAGGTGTTTTCAATGCAGTATGTTGGCTTTTATTAGGGCCATTTGTAAAGCTTAGAAAATTTTTTTTTTTCTATATCTAAAAATTCGCGAAATTGCGAAATGTAATCTCCCCTGGCTGTAACCACCTATGGGTCGGATGGTTCTACATGTAACTGAAGGTGCAATTATCAACTTTGATGATTCAAATTCAGCTTAAATTAATTTTGAATATAGTCTAATGTAATGATATTGAAGACACGTTTTTATATTTTTTATCTTAGCCTTCAGAGCATATTGAACTTTGT
>JAUMHM010085016.1:0-11918 GCA_032362435.1 Melikaiella ostensackeni
GTTTCAATTCGTTCTAATCTTTTTAATTTTTGCGAATATGTGCCAAAATTCCTATCGCACTGGCAATAGGAATGTCCTTGAAATAGGAACACATATTTTATTTCAATTTGCAAATAAATTCCCAATAAAACCAAAAAATAAAACACTGTAATTTTTATTTTGTCCGAGACATGAATCTAAAAACAGAGTTATGCCGTTGAATTTGTCTTTATCATATTCTTTTGATATAGTGTATTGAATAAAACTGCAAACAGTGTTTGCACCTTTTTCATAATTCCCTCAAGAATAGTGAACATATAGTTCTCGTTCGTAGTATGTACATGTACATTAAATAGAAAAAGCCATACTGAACGTAGATAAGACTGTGCGGACACGGGTAATTTTGGTAATGGCAAATTTTGTGCAAAGTCAAAGTCAAAGCATAGAATGCTATTTTCAGACAATAATTGCTTCTTTAATTTCGGATAAATTTCAGCATTTTTCTCGTTATTAATTGCTTCTTCATTTACCTCTCCTTCTGTCTCATTTTTAAAGCAAGTGTTGCACACGTTAGTTCTAGGTAATTTAAAGGTGAAGCCAACATGACGGTTAGAATTATTACAATAAGCAGTTTTACTTAACGTGAGTTTAGTCCCTGTTTTTTCTTGAATAATATTCTTCGAACGATTTGTAAAGGTTTATTTGATCTAATGAAGGATTTTCAAAATGTTTTAGATGACTGGAATTTCGTTTGTAATATGAACTGCAATGTGGGTTTGATTCACAATGCTCTTTAATCATTTTTCCTATTGTTAATCCATAATTCTTGAAGCCCATTTCTTTTTCGACCTCGATTTATTTGAAGATTCTTTCTTAAATTAATAGAGTATTAACTAAATAAACCTATCTGAATAATAATACGTTTGGAGCTTTTCTGAAAAATAATCCATTAACTGGTTCTTTACTTTATTTATAGTATATTTTAGGAGAGAACTACGAAAGGTTGCCTATTATTTGTTTTGGTATCCGACTTGACCTTCATATCGTCCGCTGCAACACACACGCAGCCGAGGAGGCACGTGCATCGGGCAGCGTTAAGATTGCCGCTTGCAATTTAAAACATTTCTTATTTGTTAACCATTAATCCAATTGAGCTAAAACTTTCCAGAAAAATTCTTTGAACCTTAATCAACAACTTTCCCACTAGAAGATTGCCGTTGCTCAAAATTCGCTTGATAAACGAAGCGCTTGAAGATTGAAATTCATGATTTTTGCGAAGTTTCAAAAAAAAATTAACAGCTTTTTTGTTTATTCAAATATATCCATTTTTCTTTCTCAAATAGAAGACAAAAACTAAAAAACCTACAAATTTTTGCAAGAGGAAAACAGATGCGCCTTGAAATTCTCTACAAGTATCAGTCCTCAAAATTAAAATTCGAACGATTTTTAAAACTGCCTTTCAGGACAATACTTTTGAGGCTCAATCCACGCGTATCCTCTTTTGATCGAGAGCGGTTCAATTTGAGGCTAAAATGTCCCCTCCAACATTTCAATGAAAATGTCCACTTTAAAACTTACAGCGGTGAAAATCGTTCCCGCAAAGATGGTAATGTGCCTAAAAGAATTAAGCGGTTTTAATCAACAAAAGAAGTACTATTCCTTTATAAATATCACCATAATATTACACAATCACACAATAATGGTCAGTATCCTAAATATAAAACTAGAAAAACCAACTCGTAATGATCTTCTGTTCTCCATTTATTCCATTATAAAAAATCGCGATTAATTAGAAAAAATTTTGTTGTAAATTGTGCGTATGCATAAAGTAAGTGGCCAATCTAAAAATTAATTCCTTTATGCATATGTATAATGTCTCAGAAAGTTTAAAAGTTGTGCTCCAAAGTTTATTTTCAACTTTTTTAGGTGTTGAAAATGATACTTTTCGTGGAAACGCCCATATGCGCAGCTGACCACCGAATTTTCGTTGATTCAAATTTAGAGAGGTAATCCACATACTGCAAATAGTAGGATATAGTATATGTGTCAGTGGCAAAAATTTCAGAACATTTTAGACTTCATATTTACTCAACCTATTGATTGCAGATATAGAGGATGAAGTGACGAAGAATGGGTGGGTAGGAGTGAAGTTAGGAAAGTGAAATTAGGAATTAAAAAAAGGAGACGTAAGAAAAGATTGAGAACATGGGTGCTATAAGCATAGAGATTTACATACGATTCATTCAATACAGGGTGTCCCACCACCTGTGTGCCAACCAGTAATGGCGGTTAGAAAGCAAAAAAATCAAACAAGAATTCAAATACAAGAATGTTGTGCGATCCATTGTTTAGAAACTACAGTGACAGCTAAAAATTAAAACTTCAAAACTTTTTTGCACATTTTGGGCATAAATTATTCTTATTCGGTAAGGGAAATGCTTACATCTACTTGTCAAGTAATTTTTGTTTCTTCGAACCATTATTCTTTGTTTAGAAATTTGCGCTTTCCCTATAATTCATCAGACATTCTGCAATTGTTCAAACAATTAAAATAATAACACTCAACAACCCCCAAAAACCTCCATATTATGTTTCCAGCAATAATATTTAAAAACCCCTACAATCCACCCCTCGTACTTTTAACGAAAAATTTCCAAAGTGTCTTCAGCTGGAACAGCTATATCATTTTTTAAAAGAAACAGTCGCACAGGTCACTTCCGAAAATCTTCAGATTATGTTTCCAATCCCACAATAAAATTCAAACATCCCTACAATCCACCCCTCGTAATTTTTACGAAAAATTTGTGAAGTGACCTTAACAAAAACAGACCTAAAATTTTTTAAATGAAAATAGTTGCACACGTCACTTTCGAAAATCTCCAGATTATGTTCCCAATTCAACAATAATATTCAAATACCCCTACAATCCACCATTCGGTTCTTCTAACGAAAAATTTCCAAAATGTATTTCGCAAAAACTGCCACAAAATTTTTAAAATAAAAATAGTCACACAGGTCACTTTCGAAAAACTGCATATTATGTTGTCAACCCCACAATAATATTCAAGCAACCTTAAAATCCACTCCTCGTACTCTTAACGAAAAATTTCGAAAGTTTCTAAATCTCAAATTGTTGAATTATTTTGTTAAAAGTGATAGGAGTGGATTTCATGGGTGTTTGAATATTATTTTATGGTTAGGAACATAATTTGCAGTTTTTTGAAAGCGACCTGTGTGACTGTTTTCATTTCAAAAATGTTATTGCTGTTTTAGATGAAGACACTTTGAAAATTTTCCGTTAAAAGAACAAGGGGTGGATTCTTGTGGCGTTTGAATATCACATGACCTGGAGCATTCTGAAGGTAACCTGTGTGACTATTTTCAATTAAAAATTTCCATTACTGTTTTACCTGCAGACACTTTGGAATTGTTTCAATGAAGGAACTAGGGGTGGATTTAAGAGATTATTTAATATTATTGTGGGATTGAGAATCTTGTCTGCAGTTTTCTGAAAGTGACCTGTGTGACTATTTTAATTTCAAAAATTTTATCGCTGTTTTAGGTGAAGACTTTTTGGGAATTTTTCGTTAAAAAAACTGGGGTGGATTCTCGTGCTGTTTGAATATCACATGACCTGGAGCATTCTGAATGTAACCTGTGTGAGTATTTTTAATTTAAAATTTCCATTACTGTTTTACCTGAAGACACTTTGGAATTGTTTCAATAAAGAAACTAGGGGTGGATTTTAGAGGTTATTGAATATTATTGTGGGATTGAGATTCTTATTTGCAGTTTTCTGAAAGTGACCTGTGTGACTATTTCCATTACAAAAATGTTATGGCTTCTTTAGATGGGGACACTTCGAAAATTTTTCGTTCAAAGAACTAGGGGTGGATTGTAGGGATGTTTGAATTATATTGTGGGGTTAGGAGCATAGTCTGGAGTTTTTTAAAAGTAACGTGTTTGACTATTCTCATTTCAAAAATGTTATAGCTGTTTTAGCTGAAGACATTTTGGAAATTTTTCTTTGAGTTTTAATTCTTGCTTAAAATAAACAAAATACGTATTAGGGTGATTCATTATATATTATTAATGTAATACATTAGAGTATTATATAAGAGTCGAGAAGAGATAAAATTTTTCTTCATAGGATACTTAAAATTTATCGACATTCCAAGCTTAATTGGGTATGTTTTGGTTAAAATGACTATAATTTAAAATATATTAAACTTTTTTACAATAATAATTTTAAATGAAAGAGATGACAATAGTAATTCACGATTGTTCTTAAATATAGTCCAAATATTTAATTTACTCATTTTATTTGGTAATTGACACACCTTGTGGCATATTATTGTATAGAAATATAAATCAAGTAAGATAAAATTATTCTTTTTTTTTAAATGAGTTTAAAATTTTTCAGTTAATTATGTATAATTAAAATAACTTGAGTTTGAAAAAAAATTGTTTTCTTGAATATTTAGCGAAATTTATTTCAAGGAAAGTAAGACCAGTTTTAATTCTTGCTTTAAATAACAAACATATATATGAGGCTGATTCATTTTATATTATTAATATAATACATTCAATTATTATATAAGAATCGAGAAGAGTTAAAATTTTTCTTCATGGATGCTTAAAATTTATTCCAAACTTGATTGGGCATGTTTTGGTTTAAATGACTATAATTTAAAATATATCAAACTTTTTTATAATAATAATTCTAAATAATAGTGATAACAATAATAATTCCCGGTTATTTTTTGACATAGTCAAAATATTTAACTTACTCATTTTATTTGGTAATTGACACACCTTATGGCATATTGTTATAGAAAAATTTGAAGCAAGTATTATTATATATATATATATATAATTAATATTCATTAATTTTTATTCAATTATTAAATTAATTTTAATTTTCATTGAAATGTGTATAATGATGGTAATATAAAAGAGGATCATTCTTGAAAAGGAGTAAACACAAGATAAAAATTGTGTGATCATATTTATGTGAAAAATATTTACACTAGACTAAAACGTCATTGGAGCATAAGCTATGGATGTATAAGACGACCCTCAACTTATCTATGAAGAATGTTAAATGGATAACAGCAAACGAACTACACAAATTTATTACTTATATTCTTGTATACACAGCTGACGAAAGTCTAGTTGACACGTGTTTTATGTTGAGTGGTACAAATGCTGTAAAAATTGATAAAAAAGATGAAATTTTGTATATAAAAATAACTTGAAATTACATGAGACTTGTTTAATTTTGCAGAAATTTCCAATTTTGCAATGCTAGTGTACTTATTTTTATCTTCTCTGCAGTTTAAAGAAATATTAGAAATGATACTGTTTGGTATTTTTACTTTAACGAAATATGTTATATATGAATTGTTTGAATATATGAAATGTTTTTTGGTAGAAAGCGTAGTTTTTTTTTAGGTATGGAAAATGATATTGTGATATTTTAATTTTAATTTTTTAGCCAAACGACGCGAGGTAAGAAAAAGTCAAAAGAGTAAAATGTGTGCTTTTAGAAAGTCAAATGAAATTGCCGTTAAACATTTTCTTATAGGATCAATTGTAAGTCATCAACATAATTTTTTAATCGTCTTCTGAACTATTTATTTGAATATATTCTACGGTGAGCGCATAAAATCTAGCATGAAGCGCGAATATTATGATGAGAATGTATTCCTTAAGGTTGATAGAGCCTTAAGTAAATAAATTTTCTTTTCCATTTAAAACCAAAAATAAATTTAGTAAGTTGTACATGAATAACATATAACACTGAGCGCGAAGCACGACGACCGAATCGCGCGCCCTAATATGAATTTATAAACATTTGAAAATTCATAAGTGATAAGTATCAATTTCACTGCCGTTCTATCTTTAGATACATATGTATTATTACCATTCCATTAATGCCATAATTTCTTTTTTTGGCAATGCAAATCATAATCTTCGAAAATTTTCCGAGAGTATAAATATTTCTTGAAAGTTTTTTTTAATTACACGAGAAGCAATTGTATTAAAATACTCAACTTCACTTCAAGTCGACTTTTTGAATTCTTAGATAAAATGGTCATTCAAAAATAAATACAAATTTAGGTTTTATGCGAAAATTTAAAAAAAAAATGAAAAAAATTTCTTTTTACGACGAACGCAAGACAGATAATGAGAAAACATAAAAAGTTAATTCATTGTTTATTCTACCAATTGTGATATGAAGATGACGCCTGTTTTTTCATAAAATTCAATATCATGCTCTTAAACTGTTTTTAACTTGGCGCTACATTATACAATTTTTTCAAATCATAACTTTATAAAATAATAATAGTATCATTGTAAACATTTTCAATTCGTTATTTCAAATCTAAAAAAAATAAAGTTTTATATTATTCCAAATGTAATTGCTCAACCTGAAATGTATTGCTTAAATTCGAGCACTTTTGAATGGCATATTTTATTCCTTAATTTTGATAATGTTAGAATTTAAAAAATTTTCAACGATCAACATTTGAGACTGTTCAATTTCGAAGATTTCCAATCAGTATTGTTTAATCTTGAACTTTGTCAATTTAAAATTATTTCATTCAAAGCGATTCAGTTTGAATTGAAACAATTTTAGCGATATTAAAAATCGTCCAATTAGAATTGCTTTATTCTTCAATGGTTCAAATTTCAGATTTTAGAATTCAAATTTTTTTAAGCTGTAATTTTAATTAATACACCTCATATATATTTTTATTTTGGAATCAAAATTGAAATGGTTCAATCTAAGAAAATAATATATCCTTTGCCCCTGAACAACACTTCAAGCTTCTTCAATTATAATTTTTTTTAAATGACTTAATTTTTGCAAAGATGTATTTTCTTTGAAGGTTTCCTGTAAGTTTGATAATTAAACGAAACTATTAATGGAATAATCTTTGAGCAGCGGATCACAAACATGTTTTCAGTTTTCTTTTTCTCAAAATGGGATATTTTTTTTAAATTCTGTATTTTTCGAAGCAATTAGGATATTTGCCATTTTCTTTTTGATTCGAATGGGGGCTTCTTACTATTATGATATCAGCAAAAAATATAAGAAAGATGAAAATTAACAGGATGACGACAGTTTTTATGAAAATAAAAAGTTTTGGTATTTTTTTTATTCGAGATACGTGAAATAGTCAAAGAGCAACATTTTTCTTTGCAGGAGTTCTACAAACAGTTCCTTTTCCATTTTTCGACATTTTACACTGGATCTTATTCCTCATAGAGGAAGCTTTATAATGGTAACAGTTTCGAAAAAATTTTAATTCGTTTAATTCTTTATTTGTTAATAATTTCTTCCTTTTACGGGTTTAAGAAGCTCTTCAGATCCATTACATATTTTAACATATTTTCTTATCTACAATACTTAAATACTACCTTACCAACTATATTACAATATCACCTTAACCATTATTCCTAATCCTAAAATGTATTATTTCATCTGCTAAGAACTCTAAGTTTGATGAAACTAATAGAGTTTTCAAAGTTATATCATCAGAAACTGTCCTCGCTTAAAAAGAATCCGGCATGATACGCACAATTGCGTGACCTCGTTATGGTGATAGCTTATGCGCGCACAACATATTTCTTAGTGTATGTCGATCATTTTACTTCTGTTGGTAATATTGATAGTGATTGAAACTTTAGAATGAATTCATACCGGTAAAGTAGGTAAACTTATTTTCTTCCTCTTTCTCAGCGAAAGAAATTTATATGCATACGGTCTTTTTTTACAAGTACTTTTTAAAACTTCACAAAAATCAGAACAGAATATGTTTGACTTGCTATAAAATATTTGATAAAATATTTGATGGAATGAATAAGTATTTCTTTATAGGGGTGTGCAATGTGCATACTGACTTACTAATAAAATATTTGATGACATACAAATTACATTTCTATACGGATGTACATACTGCATAACATTTATAAATTTTATAAAAACAGATTTTTAAATATTATTTAACAAATACATTTCAAAGCTCATGTACACTGAAGCGGACTAGAATTTACCAACCTGCCCGGTAAAAGTCTTGCTGTTTGGTCCTAAAAGCAGTCTTATGCATTTTTTTCAAATATTTCAAAAGATTTCAAAAGATCTGAAAGATTTCCAGGGATTCCAAAAGATTTCAACAGCTTTTAAGGTCATTAATAGGATTTCCAAGGATTTTAGTTATTATTTCAAGGAATGTTCAAAGGTTTTAAGAAATTTCAAATGATTTTGAAGATTTTATGCAGTTCAAGGAATTTCACAATAATTAATTAAGGGATTCGAAATTATTCCTAAGATTTTAAGGGGTTTTAAGAGATTTACAATTTTTTCAGAGAATGTCAAAGATTTCAAAAGATTTTTCTATGCATATCAAATAATTTCACAAGAATTAAGGGAGTTCGTAGGATTCCAAAGATTTGAAGAGATTTTCAAATATTTCAGGAGATTTTACATGATTTCAAAAATTCTATGTGGTTTTAAAGAATTTCCTTGAATTTCAGATGAGTTGGAAGGATTTCATGGAATTTATAAGGATTTGGGAAATTTTAGAAGAATCACAGCGATTGGCAAAGGATTTTCAAATATTTCAAAGGATTTTAAAGGAATTTCAACGAATTTCAATAATTTTAAAGGACTTCACAGGTGCTCAATAACGTATTTTAATGAATTTTCCACGATCTCAAAGGATTTCATAGGACTTCAAATATTTCAAGGAATATCATAAGATTTCATGTAATTCCATGGGATTTCAAAGGATTTTATAATATTCTAATGGATTAAACAAAACTTATTGACAAGAATTGAAGGATTTCAAATATTTGAAGAGATTAAAAAATATTCCGAGGTATATCGAAAGATTTTGAAGTATTTCAAAGATTCCAGGATATTTTAAAAGATTCCAATAAATTCACAATAGACTTCAAGAATTTGAAATGATTTAAAAGGGATTTCAAGGAATATTATCTAATTTAATGTAATTTCTTCGAGGTATTTCCAAAGATTTCAAAGAATTTTAAATATTTTAGGATATTTTTAAAGATTTCAACGAACTTTCAATAGATTTAAAGAATTTCAAGGGCTTCCAAGGGATTTTAAACATTTGAGAGCATCTTAAAAGATTCCGAGGAATTTTCAAAAACTTCAAACAATTTTTAAGGTACTTCGAACCATTTACAGAGATTTGAAATATTTCAGGGTATTTAAACGATCCTAAGCGATTTAAAGAGTGTCAAGGAATATCCAAAGATTTTAATAATTTGTAGGTATTTAAAAAAAATGGTATACAGTTTTCAAGAGTTTCAGAAGATCTGGAAGGATTTTATAGGACCTATAAGGTTTTAGGATATTTAAGGAGATTCCAAGGGATTTTTCAAAACTTGAAAACAAATTTAAGGGATTACGAGAGATTTGGAATATTTCAGGCTATTTTAAAAGATCCTAAGAGATTTAACGAGTGTTGAAGAATTTTCAAGATTTTTAATGATTTGTAGTATTTAAAAAAAATGCATACAGTTTCAAAGAATTTCAAAAGATTTGGAAGGATTTTGTAGGATCAATTGAGGATTCGTTTTTAAAGTAGTCGACAACGAGCGGTGTCACAGAATAGATCGTTGTTCTAAAAAGTACATTTGAAAATTCTGTCTGTTTTTTCACGTGCTTACTTTTCAATATATTGTAGGAAAAAAGTTAATGGAAATCTATGATTTTCGATAAATTACCGGAAATTTTTTGAAAGCTTCGGAAATTCGCGGAAATTTTTGACAACTTATGGAAATTTAGTATTAATGTAGGATTAATAACATAATCTGAAGTTTTCTGAAAGTGACCTGCGTGATTATTTTTATTTGAAAAATTGTGTGGCTGCTTTAGATGAGGACACTTTGAAAATTTTTCGTTAAAAAAACTAGGGGATGGATTGTATGGGTGTTTTAATAATATTGTGGGGCTGGGAGCATAATCTGAAGATTTTTTAAAGTAACCTGTTTGACTATTTTGATTTCAAAAATGTTATAGCTGTTTTAGCTGAATATACTTTGGAAATTTTCCTTCAAAAAAAACTAAGGGTGGATTTTAGGGGCGTTTGAATACAATTTTTGAGTTAAGAATATAATCTGAAGTTTTTTGAAAGTGACCTGCGAGACAATTTTCAATTTAAAAATTTGATGGTTGTCTTACATGGTGACACTTTGGAATTGTTTAGCTAAAGTGATAGGGGTGTTTTTTAGAGGTTGTTGAATATTATTATTTTAACTGTTCGAACAATTGCAAAACGTCTGAAACAAGAAATATTATTGTTAACGTTAATTATCAGTGTCATTATTCGGGCAAAATAGTGCCGTCTCATGAATTATAGGGAAAACGCACAATTCTAAACAAACATTAATGGCTCAAATAAATAAAAATTACTTCACAAGTAGATGTAAGCATTTCTCTTAGCGAATAAGAAATATTGATGTCAAAAATGTGCAAAAAAGTTCTGAATGTAATGCTTTTTGAGTGCTAAAATTATAGTTTTGTTTTGCTTTTCCGATTTTCTTGAATGCAAGTTACAAGTGAGAAAAGCTGGTACTATGAGTTTTGTGGCAACAAGATTGAAGCAGCCGGTCCGAGATAGGGTGGTCGGCGGCGTCCCAGCCAAGGCGTCACACACACTTCGCGCGGCGGCACACGTACATGGGACTTTGTTGCTCAGTAGTTTCCAAACAATGGACCGCACAATATTCTTGTATTTGAATTTTTGTTTTCTATCCGCCATTACCGGTTGACACACAGGTGGTGGGACAGCCTGTATATAATTCTGTGCTTGCACCCACTGTGCTGTGTGGTGGCGAGACCTGCACGTATTAAGAGAGGGAAGAGTATAGTGAACGCGGTTGGCATGCAATTCCTGCGGAATATGTGCGGTAAAACGCTAGTGGATAAAGCAATGAGTAGGTTCTCAAAGAATGTGGTGTAGAGGAAACATTTCTTGACGAGAATGAAAACAATTTGCTGAGATGGTTTGATCATGTTGTGAGAATGAATGAAAGACATTTAACGAATCAAGTGTATTAAGGTTGTAACGTGGCAAAATTTTAACCAGCCACTTTGCTATTTTATTTGATTCATTTACCGAAATCAGTACCTTTCCGGCACGTAGCACGACACTCCAAGTGCATGTTTTAGGTTAATTTTAAGAATTTGAGGTCTCATGCGTTTGTTACGTATTTTTCTTTATGACCTTGTCTGGACTTCATCATCAACGAGGTACAACGAGGGATTTTGGAACTTTGAGGCGCCAAGAGAACTGAGATTCGCTTGCTGTTGTCTTCGTTTAAGAGTCGAGATTCCTATCTGAATCTGGTTCCCGCATTTCCGTTTGCTATCTCGAACATCCTCGGAACCTGGTTGAAAACCTTAGATGCTTCCAGAGCCAGGGATGACCCTGGATCCTATTCCCTAGGCTTTGGGAACGTACTTATCGCCTTGGAGCGATACCTTAGTCTGCACCAATAATCCTTATGAGAGAGGAAGTCTTCTCACATCCTCTTACTGGGCCCTCGATGCTACGGCACTGGACGAGATTCCAGCCTACTTCAAGACTTCCGCGATGGAATGAGAATTAGGTCTGGTTGTTCTAGCTTTCTTACGGTGCGTGCTAATGCGGACACTCGCTCCAGAGAGGACGAGACCTTCCTCATTACCGGAAATGCTCCGATTCTACTCTGTAGAAATTTTCACTTAACAACAAGCTTCAACTTGAGCCGTCCCCACCTTCTTCCGATTTGGCGGCATGGCAGAGAGCAAGTCGAGGGGAATACCATCAATACCAGGGCAGCGTAGAGATCCTCAAGAGAGAGTTGGGTCACGTTGCCCCCACCACTAGTGTAGGTCCAACCGGAATACGGAAGTCGTC
>JAUMHM010085017.1:0-11918 GCA_032362435.1 Melikaiella ostensackeni
TATTAGGGTTTACAATTCTCCTTCTTAAATTGCTCGTTGGCTTAGTTTCTTCGTAAGTTTCTTTCGGATAATTCTCTAACATTGTAGTATAGATAGAACCGAATGGCATTGTTATATACATGCGACCGTAGGGTCAGAAATCAGTATGGGGCATACTGACATTGTACACTTGAAAACCTTCAGCTGAATATCGGAAGTTTCCAGCATGTACTCAAGCGTACTTTGGACCATGACGACGATCATCAAAATCTTGATTTCTGCGAAGGATTCTGAATCCATGTGAACTATAATGATGGTTCGTTGGCGTTCGTATGTAAGAGTAAATATACCCAGGATTATATTTAGCTGGATCTTTTTCCATCCAAGGGGGTATCGGCGGGGTAGTCTGACTTTCCGGGATATATCCTCTAAAAGTAGATTCTTTCTCCATTTTTACGAGAATGGTGCCTGGAGAAAGATCTGGGAATCCATCTGCGCCCAATCCTGTAAGAAAAAAATTCTATTTATAAATTTCTTGTACGATCACTCAAATGGTTCTCGAGATATAATAGTAACCAACTTTGAACTCTTGAACTCTGTAGTAAATTCAAGATAATTTGAGTAACTTTCGGAGAATTCTAGTCGATTTGAGTAAACTTCACTGAATTTAACAGAATTTGAAATTGATTTGCTTGAATAAATATGAAAGGTCATAGTGTTAGCTCTACAGAAAGAGATTGTTTATACCTGTATATCCTGTAAAAGTCAATGCTGGAACAGCAAAATTTCTGTAGATTATTTTACTTTAGAAAGAGGAAAAAATGACCCCTTACTTGGTTTCAAAAATGTCAATATTTGCCTGTGAGTGTATAGAATTTTCCGAATACCACTTTTCGAAAGTTTTCCCAAATTTTTTGCAGTTATTTCGAGAATCGTTTGGGTTACTATTCTTTTATTCTGCGTTTTTTTTCATATTTCTAGTGAGTTCAGTTGCGAATACGCCTACGCGAATCTGTGGTGAACTATAAGCTTTGTGAATAAATAAAGTGTAATTAAGAATATTGAAACATTGAAGTGATTTTCAAGCTTATTAAGTTATTAGTGAAGTGTGCCGCTGCAGAACCATCTTTCGCTAAATTTGCAAGCTTTATTCAAATTTATCATCAAGAAATAGACTAAACGTTATCTGGGATCGTAACGCTACTTCCACTGAACATTTATCGCACACCCCATGTTACCAACCGTAGTTTTGGCACGACCATCTTTCCCCCTCAAAATGGAAATATAGTTTGCTGACGGCCTCTAAGGGGGCTGCTGGATATAGAGTGAAAAGGAGCATCTTCCCATTTGAAGTTGTTTTCAATGCATGAAAATGCTTGGTTTGAATTATAAATTATAATAGAAAGTTGGTACCATGCTAACAACAATTGAAGCATAGATAAAGATAACCTTGGTTCCATAAAAATTTGTTTTACTGGAGTCTTTGTTCAAACTGTGAGCATATGTATATAAACTTCTTTATGTGAAATTGTGCATTCAATAACATATTTGCTGCTACGAGATAGAACAGAGAATCTTTCGGCAGAAATATATTTTGAGCTAAAGTAATCTCTGCCAAGCTTTAATTTATACTTGACTTTAGAATCGTTTCAAGTCAACTAAAATACTGTGCAAAAATGCGCTGATGGATAAGAAACATTTTTTGTGAAATTTCTTGAAATTGAAGAAAAGTCCCATTGAGGTAAAACACTCAACTATCGCTAATACACCAGTCATCGCCAACTGGCAGATTTACATGATAAAAATAAGGAACAAATCAAATAACATATAATAAAAAAGGGTTCAGCAAGTTTTATATAACATTTATAAACCGAATAATGAATATTTGAAACTTTAAGCCACAGTGGGAGTCTCAAACCCATGCTTTCCTAGATATAGCGGGCAAGGCGGAAATAAAATACATCTTGCGGACCAAACAGACTAGGAAAAGGCACTCCGGAAGCATAACCGTGTAGCGTTCCTGCTGTAGTTCACTGAAAGTGCTTCGAACCCGGTCCGCCCGTGTATTCCGGGACCGATCAGAGGAAGGTAGGGCACCAGGGACCTAGGGCAGCATTTCAATCTAAGGATATACCCGTACCTAACTATTTTGAATCACCCCTTCACTCACGATATGTGGGTAGACAGAACATTGAAAAGGATACATTTTTAATACAGGAAAACAGGAAGAAGAAAAAGACAGATGACTGAGCTTGAATAGAAAATCTAGGTTTCTGAAACCTGATAAACTTTCAGGGGATGAAACAAAAGAAGAAGCAAGAAAGGCTCACGTGCGTTCTGTGGGCTCTCGCCCGAAGCGAAAGGCAGAGTGTGAAGATGTCAATTAGAGAGATGATGAATAAGCGAATGACGACAAGCCTAGCGGAAGTTCACGCTGCATCTCCGATTGAAAAAGGAAGATAGAGGAAGCAATCACACCAACAGAATATCAGACTACGACTGAGAAAAGGAGAAAAGAGGAGAATAGAAAGCCGCACAGCTGAATAACAATGCTGAGTATATATGTACGAAGAAAAACATCCCGAAATAGGAAGAGAATAAAAAAGGCCTTCAAAACTGCGAACGGAAGCGGTGCTCGTAGGATCTGAAGAAGGTGAAACATACGCGCATAAGCTGATCGAGATTCGGGAGAATATAAACCCAGAAAAGACCGTCGTCAAGAACATCCGTCAAACCAGAGCGTATTATATTTTGCTGGAACTGGGTAAAGAAAGTGAAAACAACGACACATTGACCGAAGCTCTAAAGAGCGTTATGATGGACAGCGGAATTATCGAAAATTGGGTACCTAGAAACACCCTGGAGATCAGAGAATTGGATGATTATACTGCTACGAAGGAGATCGAAGCGGTTCTGAAGCGCCTTTTAAAGTACCTCTCCAGAGAGTTGAAAGTATCCGTCACCAAGTCAAACAGAAGAAGTCAAATCTTGGTGACAATAGAGATGAACGAGCAAGTGGTGAGCTAACTGCTCCAAATATCCGTCAGAAGAATAGGTTTGGTGAGTTTTCGAATTAGGTGAGAAACATACTGGCACGCAGCTTGAAATCCCTGGGGAATGGCCATCAGTCCATGAATTATGTGGATTCGGATCGGAGGAAGGTCTTTTACAAATGCGGCATGGCGGCGCGAATTGCACCCCGGAGGTGGGATGCGTCCTGTGTACCGAGCGGCAACTAGGCGTTGAACAATCGAAAAATATTCCGGGGACTGGAAAGTGCCAGGTTTTCAGGGAAGCTGTGATCAAAGCTTTGAGAAACTGCAAATTATGACTTATTATCCCGCAGGGGAACTCAAATTGGAGCAGAATAGATAGCGATTTGCTGACTCAGCTTGACTTTGATAAGCGGGCTGATGCCCTGTACTCAGCTAAGTGTATCGAAACAAAAATAGATCAATTTGGTTTGAAAAGACTCTCGGAATTGCAGCTATCTAGGTCACTAATACATGCTTCGCCGCGGCTGATGATCATGGATTAGCAGAAGGATAGTAGCCGGTGATCTCAGTGCAAAAGCATTGGAGTGAGGCATGCCGAAACCAGACTCCAGAAGTGAATGAGTGATGGAGATGGCTTCAAGACAAGGACAAATATTCCATTCTACTGGTTCTTAATCAACGATCAGACGACCTGGGTAAAGAGGATTTATACCCGATATGCCCTTGGCGTCAGAAAAGCTCGTGAAAGACATAGCGTATTGGGAGGCGATTGAAAACTTCCAAAGAAGTGATCACCAACATATTAACTTACAGCTGCAAAAAGTAAGCAAAGACCGGAAAATGAACACATGGAAGTCACCCAGACGGGGTGCAGCAAAACTGGATGAGGATTAGTCTACAGCACAGATGTGTTTAACAATAGGCAAATGGTAGGGACAGCAAAACAGGGAAACACGGCACACAGAGAAGACTGGAAAGCCGTGGTGGAGACCGCTATATGCTTTTTTCGTCGACGATATAGCGCTGCCATGCCACAAAAGGTGATGCGCAGCATTTGCAGTCCGGCGTACTTGTGGCCGGAGGAGATGACCAAATTAGGGAGAAATTGCTACTCCCCAATTTATAGAGCTTCATCTGCGAAGAAAAAACATGTTTACATGGCTCTTAGAGCAACGGAATTTATGCTGCTAGGTGAATAATGAAGCGTGGGGCTCAGGCTGAAGATTGTTACTTAGAAGCTAGGAGCGATGAAACATACGGGAGTAAAAGATGCCGGATTGATAGGCAACATTGTCGATATACTTTTCCCCAAGCCGGAGGTAGGAGACGAGCACATAGAAGAGGATACTATTGATTTCCCACCGGACCCCGGGCACCCGGCCCGGATCGAATACCAGTCAAGGCACATAATGCGGTAGAGCGCATCAATCCACAGCTTCAAGCATGACAGTCGTGGGTAGTATCATGGCGAATCTGTGCGGTTCAAAGCCAAGCATACGTCTGCTGCTAATATCTGTAACCAGATTCATCTGCTATACGGTGCAGAAATACAGACTGAAGCACTCAGGATTGACAAGTACAGGAGACGCATGGATGGGGTCCAAAGAAAAGGGGCCCTGAGAGTCGCTTGCTAATACCACTTGGTATCGGAATCCGTGGTTCTAATAATTGCGGAAGTATTTCCGATCGATGTACTAGCGAAAGAGAGGAAGCGTACTTTTAAGAGTAGGAATAATGTCGAAAAAAATCGCCGAGCAAGAGTCTTAAGTCCACTTCATGGAACAATGGCAAACAGGATGAGTGAACGACTTCAGAGAATGATGGACAAACAGGCTGATAAAAGTACTAGCGGCATGGGTTGATCGGCAACATGGAGAGGTGAACTACTTCTTGATTCAGTTTTTATCAGGTTGCAGTTTTTTCTAAACATAGCCACATGAGGTTGGCAAAACAAGAAGCCCAGATTGTAGGTATTGCGACCCGGATAGAGACGATAAGCATCACATGTTTTTCGTCTGCAGAGATGGACAGACGGTGATGCGGAAGAAATGCGAGAGCGGTTTGCAGGGCTTATATCTGTCAAGGAGGATAGGGTGTGTGTCTTTGAGTGGATGGAAATCACACACGCTTGGGAAGGACGGGCCCTCTGGAGTGTCTTCGAAAGATTTTCCACTCACCCTCGAAAACAAAAACTTTAAGGGCATGTTTACACGGAATTAGATAAATAAGGAATGTTTATATGGTACTAAGTTTCCATAATTATTATACTAATCTAGTAACAGATAAACGTTTTTTAGTACTTCTTTTAGTTTTCCAATTTTTCAACTCGATGTTTGATTTCGTGTGGAAGTAAGTCGTGCCCAAAAAATTTTGGTAAGGTAGAAATCTGGTCACGTGACCCATGTATGATATGCACCCAACCTCTAAGCGTATTAATCGGTATTGACAAATTCGAAGTTGATCCACACTCAGAAAGTTGTTTGTTTGATTAAAACAACCGTGACAAATTGTATATTGTAATCAAACCAATTTTATTTGAATCAAACGAATTTCTGTTTGACCATGCATCAAGAGTAACTAATTAGAGACTTATATTTTTTGAGGTTAAAATATACAGGATTTGAAAAGAGCTTATAGCAACACTTATTAGATTAGGTTAAATCAAGGATTTATATCCTTTGAAATGTAACTTTCATGAACTGGCGGAGACTCACGAGCTGGCGATTACTCAGTACAAAGTCGGACCTTTAGAAATCTCCAAATAAACGCAATTTTTTGTTTAGAATGCCGCGGAAAAACACTGAAACACCATTTTGCCAATCGCGGGATGAAAATGCAATGAAATCTGCCGTAGAAGACATTTGCATAAAAAAGATTGGACTGCACAAAGCTGAAAAAATGCATGGCGTCCCAAATCATTCAAACAGAAAAATGGCTGGACACATTGTTTGACGTTGCCGATTTTTTTGAAAAAGCCTACACTAGAGCTCGACTTGCGTCTTATGGATTCAACGGTTTTAGAACGACAGGAATTTCCCCTTTCAACACAAACGTTTTCGAAGATCACAGCTTCATTTCCAGCAAGATCGAAACTGTCGGAATTGGTGAATTTTTAAAAATATTTGTGAGAAAAAATATTTTACCGAAAAGGTGGATAGCAAATTACATTTTTCTCCATTTTGATTGGAGAAAACAACTTCAATGATCCAGTCGAAGACCTGCAATTAAACACGACCTTTGAAGTTCCTGAGCTACGGCTAAGCACAAGAACTGAAGTTTTCGAGCCTCGACCAAGCACAAGCACCGAAGAATTGGATTCGGAATCGATTAGTGACCTTGGCACGATCTTGACAACTCCGGAAGGTGAATATATTCAACGTTCATTCGATTATTATCAGGGGTAAAATGATTATCTATCATTTTAATTACTTTTTCTTTAATCCAGAAGTTTTTGGAGTGCAAAAATTGAACGTGAAACAATCAAACAAAGCTCGAGAAGCAACGGTGGCCTCTTTGATAACTATGAGCCCTCACAGAAAATCTTTGTTCGCCCAACAAGAACCAGAAGAGGCAGAAGAATAACAAAAACGTCTTCTACGAATAAAGGAAAAAGAGAGGGAATTGAGAAAAACGCGACGAAGGGTGGTAGAGTATAATAAAAGGGCAACACGAATCATTAAAAAAAAATTCGATGGTCGGTTTCTGTGACAATTCGGAATTCATTAAAGAATTTTTAATTCATCAATTTGTAAAAATTAGTTTATCATACATGAACGCATGAACAGAGCAAGTTTATTACAAATCGGACAGGCTGTGCATGCTTAAGTCACAGGATCGTTTCGGGACAAAACATTTTGTTCTTCAAACATGTTCAAGAAAAATAAAACATGAATGACAGTGCAAAATACATTGTAAACGACAGTCTGCCATTTGAGGTCATCGAGTGATTGCCATGTCATGAGTCTTTTTTGAGTTGGTACTAATATGGTGAATATACTCCATAAAAGTTTATCTTGTGCCCGCGTCTTGGAGAAGAGAAAATTTAATTTTCTTATCTGAAAAATAAAAATTTGCATTTTTCAGAAAATCATGACACGATAGAAAAAGGACAGACAAGCAAAGTTATTTCTCTCGAAAAGTTATAACAAAAAGTCACTTGACGCTTTTGTCTATCTTGAGCTTTTTTTGAATTATTCGCTGAAAGATGAATACGGGTGGCTATGATTGTATTTTGTCAAACCAATAATATTTTCTACAAAACTATTCGCTACAATTAGAGCCAACTGTATTCATATTCAAGTGAAAAATTCGAAAAAATCGCAATATAGAGAAAAGCGTCAACAGACTTTTTATGTACCTTTTCGCGAGTAACGACTCTACTATTTTGACTTTCTACGTATCTTGACTCAATTTTCCAAAAATTGCAAATTTTGATTTTGTATGAAAATTAATTAAATTTTCTGTTTTTCAAGAAGAGCGCATAAGAGAAACTCTTGTGAGATATTTCCACTTTACTAGTACCAACCTAAAAAAAAAATCAAGAGAAAAAAATTGCGAGCCTTTTTGAGAAAAATAAGTTTTCAAATTTTCAGAAAAAGCGCATTCATTTTGTCAATTTTGGCAAAATTTTCGAATGAAATAATAGGTGAATAAAAAATTTGGTCAGTAAAACGGTGAAATACGTATGATCTGAAATCTCTTGAAAACCCACATATTTTGTCCCGAAAGTAATCTGTGACTTGAGCGTGCATTGCCTGTTCGATTTAAAATGAATTCGCCTAACACTTTTTATCTGAAAATTTTAGCAATACATCTTTTATAAACTTAACAATATTAAGCTTTGTGAAGACTCCTAGAATGAACAATCGCGTTTAAATTCTGTAGTTATTAGATTAAGTATTTGATAAAAACAGGGGTCCATTATTATACATGCATTTTCTCCTATGGATCAGCAAATAAATAAGTCGTTTTGTTTTGCTATTTTTTAATTGAAATTTTTGAATTATCGGAAAATTATTAATATCTTTGAAAAATTTATTTCTGCAATATAAATTGTAAGGTCTTGAAAAAAGCAATATTCATTTCCAGTTCTGAGCATATTCTCTCTGAATCTCAAGTATTGAAATTTCACTAATTTTTCGAGTGAAATATCACTGATTTAGTTAGAGAGAAGTCGGTCTGTTGGGATAAGTAGAAAACTACTAAGTGAATAGTGGAAAATCACTAATTCGAGTCAAAATGTATCAATTTATATATTATATTAAATTCAGAAAGCAAGGCAGTATTGTAAAACTTGTCAATAAGCTTCGTCACCTCTACCAACATAACTTATTTACAAGTCATTCCTTTAAAATGGAAAAATTATAATTATTTACACACCTAATCTATTTCACTTAACTTTATTTACGTTAAATGTCTCACAGAAACACCTCGTCATTTGATTGAGCACAATAGCACACCTGGTACACGTTAATTCGCTGATTTCATTACCACCATGTTATTATATCGATAAGAATCGAGCAAAAGAGTTCACTCATTGATCAGTATTCGAAATAACTACAGAATTGGTCAAAATTTATTCTAATGGCCTCCAGACAGATAATCTTGTGATTTTTTAATACTCCAAAAGTGATATGTAAAGTATTACTATTTCATTTGTCGAGCACTTAATTACTAACCGATTTGGTAATATTTCCACTATATTTCGATTTAGATTAGGCTTTTCTGACTGTCGAAACATCGACGTAAGCAATGCTTCGTTCATTTTTTTTTGTTAAATCCAGTTACATCGTTCTTGCAGGAACAGCAATCCTATTCACAAGTGGGTTCTGCCCATAAAGTTGGACTTTTCAATTTTAGATCTTCAATATTTTTACTTTCATACCAACGAGTCAAGTGTGATCTACAATAATCGCATATTTTATGTGGCACCCATTTTTTATCCTGATCAGCGATTGTGAGACCATAACAATCTTCGTAAATTGTTCTGATCCGCTCAGAAATTGTCCCAAGAGATTTTGGTGGATAGAATTCACAGCATACGTAGCAGAATAAATCAGGATCTCTTTTACAATGATGTTTTAAGGCGGTAGCTTCAAGATCATCTTGTGATTGAGTACCTTCAGATTGTCCAGTTGAGGATATTTTGGTTTTATTCATAGATGCCATGAGTATATGATAGACCCACGCATTAGGGATTCTGGTCCGATCGAAGGTGAGTCTGCCGTCTTGGGGGTGATAACCCTCATACCTCCCCAGGGCTAAGTATGAGGGCTTTCCGACTTTGATGAGAACAAAGTCAACTCGACGTCGGACACACTACGGCTTCATCCTCACACCCTAATTCGTATTCAGCGACCTCGAAAACATAGAATATAACCACTTTTCATAGACGTGAATCATGTTTCACCTGAAATCAGCGATTTTCCATGTTTTTTGAGGTTATTGACAAAATGTGACTTGATGGAGCCAAATCGGCTTCGGATTCGGATTCAGCGATCTCATAAACGTAGGATAAGCCTATTATAGTTTCTGGGGCTGACAACTTTTTTTTTGGGGAGCTGTGTTATACTTCGGTGTCTGTCTGTCGTCGTTGTCTGAGAATACGATAACTTTCGAAGGAATTTTCCGATGAGAAAATAAATAGTAAATAACTGTTGTTAATGGTTTAACTTCAATATTCAGAGGTTTTTAAACAAATTTGGGCCCTAGGCGCGCCCAAACTTGCGAGCGGTGTGCGTGGCGCCCGACGAGAATGTGCCGTGCAGCCGGCAGACTTCTTTTTATTCATGAATATTTGGATCAATAAAAATAAAATTTTCTGAATATGTATCTAATGGATTTTATTCTTGTTAATTTCACAATGTGCGTGGGAATACAGCGCCAGGGACCGAAAATTTCGTTCCATTTTGTGTCTACCAGATGAACAAAATAATTTCCATCCAAGCATTAATATAAGTTCAGATTTTGTCTGATTTTGTCCAAATCTAGAGATAACAGATCAGAATTTTGTGCAGAATAATTTTTTTTCTCTCAATAATGAAATGGAACGAAATTTTATATCGGGTCACTGATACAGATTACTCTTTTAAGTTGGAAAATCTCATATGCAACAAACTTGCAATTAAATATTCAGAATTTCTTCATCATTCAAATATTTTGAACATGAAAATTGACTTTCCTCAAAAAGGGCCAGGGTTTGGTACGTCATATACCTAAGGTGAACTACGTGAGTTTTTCACGTCATTTACATAGAAATTTTCAAATTCATAGTGAGTATGGAGTTTTCTACGTGTATTTCAATAATTGGCACAACGTAATTTATATGTAATATAGGAAAAGTCCCATCGAATTCGAATCATACCGCGTAGATGCTCAACCCCTTTTAAAGTGCTAATAGCGAAATCGCGTTTAGAAATAGTGAAAAACTGGCCGTTTGCAAAATTGGGGTTAATATCTTTAAGTTCAATTTGAAAGACTTTTCCCGTTTACTAGGGTACTATTATCCCTATTTTGGAATCAGCGGATCAAAAACCATGAGAAAATCTTAGAGATGAAAACTCCGCAGGCGGGCCAAAAATACGAATTTTGTAAAATCCTCCTTTTCCGCCCGCGAATCATGATTGCTAGTTAATAAATATTTGTAAGTAAGCATTACGTATTACTGTAAGCTCAATTATAATTTCGAGACCTCATATATTTCATTTCTGATGAACAGACACAATGACAGACAACTAAAAATTGATCCTCCAAGAACTTCGATTAAAGAGCACTTCCAAAATGACTGCTTTAGATACTAGGCCATGGCTTATCGTCTAGATTTTTTCGAGGGAAAACGAAAATCTTGCAAATTTGATTGGCGGAGCTGAAAAATGGAAGAGGAATCTGTCTGTGCCATCTGGGATATTCGTCGAAAAAGCTGGATGAATAAGCACTTGGTATATACTCACTTTTATAACTTCTATAAATTTATACGATATCAAAGTCTAATTTTTTCTTTATAGTACACAGAGTGAAAGAACGAAGGTTCTAGATCTCAGGTCTCAAATTTTCATGATTTATTAGATCTATTACAGATAGAACCTTGGAAATTATTGAAGTTTATGATATTTTGTATACATAGATTGCACGGCGGAGGCAGTAAGAACATAAATTAAAGTGAAAAAGTTACATAAAAAATATGTCATGTTAGGATTTCATTGATCAAATTGATTTTTTTTCTTTTTGTTTCGTTATCTTTTTTTTCAAACGACTTCTTTTAAATCCCCTCAACATAGAGAACAACAATTCTTGATTATATTAGGTTCAGGGTGCGAATAGTAATGAATATGGATGTGAGAATCTTTTACAAACCTGAATCCGAAATTTTATTCAGGCTAGGTCGAGTTTTAGGTGCGCAGCCCAACCCGCAAGTTAAAATAAAAAGTTTTCGATGATTTCTTCTAACTTTGGCGGAAATTTATGATAACAAACGATAAACTGCCGAAAATTACCATAAATATTTAGAACTTCATGCTGAAGACTGGAAGACTGAATTAAACAATAAAAATGTGTTTGGTGGAATGATGACATTCGCGTGGCTGTCATCGAGAAAAAGCAAGCGTACTTGAGAATGTTGAATAGTAAAGGTCTTAGCGATGAGGAGAGGACTAGATTAGGAAAAGATTACAGGGATAAAAACAGAAAATCCAAAAAAATAGTCAAAGAAAGCAAGGATAAATCAAATCGGAAGAAGATAAAAAAATGCAAAATGACTTTGGAGGAAATAATAAATTATTTTGAAAATGGGTCAAGGCTGCTGGTATGGATGGCATCACCGCTGAAATGCTTAAGAGCGGTTTCGAATATTTGTTTGTGTGGCTGAGCGAATTTATGAATGATTTCATTTTTTGCAATCATTTCCAAATTATTGCAAAAAGGCGATTATCGTCCCAATCTACAAGG
>JAUMHM010085018.1:0-11917 GCA_032362435.1 Melikaiella ostensackeni
GTACAAATATCCAACTCAAAAAGTGCTTTCGACATATTGGGCTATAACCATCTTAAGTCTGAGATATAATTTTTTAAAATAATAATAATAAAACGCAATAATACAGTTATCCTGCAAAATTTGGAAAGATTACTTTAGTAAAACTCATTTAACCTATAAAACGAGATTCCTCACGTCTCACAGGAAACGTAAAGGAAAGTTTCGATATTTTAACGTAATATTGTATTAATTATGACTCTTAGATACAAGAACTGGTCTTTGCTTACCAGTTATTTGTGTTGTTTCATTTAAGGCTTCGGGTTTGAAATAATTCTTGATCGGACACATTTTCCTTGATATACTTTAATCTGGATATTAGCTGAAGAATCACATTTTTCGCGAAAAGTACCTAAGTGTTTTTTTTATCTAATTTGCTTATAAAAATAATAGTTATTAATGCATAGAAAGGATTCGCAGTTGAGTAGATCCTCTGAGGAAATTTTATTAAGATACTCTGCAATGAAGAAAGAAAAATACGTGAATGTAACAATTTTAATCAAATTTCCACGATTGAAACAAAAACTATGCGCCTTATCGAAAAAATAGTCTTAAGAAAATTTGTACATGTTCTTAACATTTTTTCATATCTCGTATAATTTTACAGGAAAAGGGAGTTTTTGGTTTTCTAAAAATAATTTTCGACGGATTAATCTTGGCAGGGCTTTCAATGAAATTTGAATAAGTGAATCAGGAGCTGTAAAATCTCTATAATGCAGATGCATGCATTTCAGATTTGTTCACCTCGACAATTATTTTTATACAGCTTTTGAAAATCATCCTAATATTAAGTGGCTCACTACAATAGAAATAAGCTACTGATTTTGAGAAGAAATAATACAGAATAAGTAGTTGAAAATATTCTCGTTCTCATTCTACATGTCACTAGTGCACCTTTCTAAATTTCTAGGTAGTTTAATTCTGATGATTTCACAACCTCCAGGCGAACTTAGTTTAGGGCTGTCAAAAAACTACGGGTATTAACATGGGGGGGGCAGTGGAATAACGTTTCGAACGTAGATGACGTTTAGTATGTTTTATGATGATAAACTTCAACAAAGTTTGAAAAGTAGTATAACTAGGCGGGTTCGAAGGCGGCTACGTAGTTCCAACCGCGACCGACAGATGGCGCCACCGTCACCGCCAGTAAATGACCAGCAACTGTCTCACTGACAGTCGAGGCCTCGGTCGTTAAGGTAGGTAACTGATATGTAATCTTGACTCGGTCAATAAGGATGGTCCCTGTCATACCGACCTAGTGCGTTGTTTAAGTTCGGGTAGGTGGTGTATGGTGGCTACCGGGTAATCCCCCCTCCCCTTGACTTCTAGGGTACGGGGGCAGGATTCTGTTCAGAGCTAAACGGCAGTCATTCAGCGACCGATCATTTACCGACAGATGATAATGTTTCGTGTCGGTTGTAAGATGACATCAGTCGATAAGTCGTTGTCGGCAAAATATGGCGCCACTGTCCACTTCCGTGGTAATTTACCCATAGTCGTTTCCGAACGCGGTCGATGAATGTGATCTCTGCTTTACGGCGAGAGTGCGACTCTGAAGTTCAGGTACATGCCACGGCGTTTTGTGGTGTGGTTATCCGCGCTCTCTGTCACGGTTGGTTATGGTGGAAACTTGTTCTTGAACAGCCCATATTCAGAGGCGCGGATGGTGGGTAGAGCAAGACCATATCACAGTGTATCGTTGCAAGATGCTGGTAACCTGAAACCACATAAACGTCTTGCCGCTCCACTTCCTCCATCATCACTGCACGCGGCTATCGTAAAAGATAATCTTCGTTTATCAGAAGTAGGCAGTGACGATAAGGAAAATGTCGCGAAGCTTTCAGCCTTGCCTGAAAGAATTGTAAATAAAAGACGCGACATAGAAATAATCGAACTATATAACTTGAATCCTACTCATTTTAAAAGAACTCAGCCAGCTGAAATGAGCAGGCGTAAACCTGAAGGTGCATCGTATAAAAATGATAAGTAGAAATATATTTTAGCAACATACCGGTAATCCCTCTTTAAGTTTCAAAGAGAGAGAGAGAGAGGGAGATTACCGTTATGTTGCTAAAATATATTTCCAATGGATCTTGATTGCTGTTAGTAATACATCTTTCATAAAATGGATCTATACTGTGGTTCTTTGAATAAGACCTAAAAAAATGTATGTCATGTTCTATTCTTTTTTGAATGATAGATAAAAAATAGAATAAGAATTCAAAACAGTATCTGAATTTAAAGTAGTAAGCCATATTCGAATTTCTTGTTGCAATTCAATTTGACAAGTATAAAGCGTTGCTTTTTCTGTCGATAAAGTCAAATTTGAATTCATGAACTTTATAGTTTTTACATTCTTGAAATTATTACTCATTGACTTTCTGGAATCACCCCCTGAGTAGTGAATAGGGATTTTTGCAGTATATTGTATCCCAGAATTTTGACCAGCCGTAAAAAAATGTTCAGGAGTATGAATGTGCTCTTATATTTAAACGTTCCTGCAAAGTTGCAATTCTTGTAACTTGCACAGGCACCAAATTTTTTTTTAACTATAAGAACATAGCATTTTTGGCTACAGATGTACCAACAATTTTATGCAGAAAAGACAATTATAGCCTTGATACATCTGTGATTAAATATTGAAGAACTCATGAAGACACCGATTTTGACATAAGAGTGTTCTGAGCGACCTCTAAATATTTTTTAAAAAATATATCAGCATTTGTGGGTCTATTCTCAGCCCCCAGGAATATGCGACTTCATAACAGCGACTGAAATATCAAAAAAAGATTTTTTTCACCACCCTAAGTTTCATTCATTAAAGACCATGAGTGTCAAAAAATGAATTTGAAAATTTCTAAAATTCAAGAATTTTTATCACAGTGCTGGCAGCAATTACAGGCTCTGCAACTCGAAATTTTCCAAACTCGGAGTGGCATTTAGTTGATTTAATTCAATAAAATGTTTATAGCTATCTCCTTACAAAAATTTTAATCTTTAAGAATTTTCGAAGTTTTTAATTCTTCGATTGGAAGTAAATTTTTTTTCAAATATCATAAACATAGCAACATTTACTATTATTGTTAGAGTTGGAACCGAAAAAGCCCCTGACGCGTAGGTAGTCCCGTTGCGTTATTTCGCTGGCTTATGTGTGACCCCAAAGCCCCCTCCATACGGAGAGGACCGCAGCCACGCCCTTGGCCGATATGTCTGACTTACTGATGCAGTTACTGCAAGATGCGTGAGTGCTAAACGCTTCCCAGTGATAGCGGGGCAGTCACAAAGATATGAAGGAATGCCTCATCACCCTTTCCATGCAGGCGACAGAGGGGGCTATCTGCGAGCCCTATCTTATGTCTGTGATAGTCGAGGTTTCCATGCCGAATAAACATTTCTGTTAGGACCTTGACTTTATTCCTACCGAGCTCGCGTATTTTCGCAGCTCGTTTAAAGTTCAAATCGAAACTCATGAGGGTTTACGCCTATCTGCAGCCAGAGTTCCTCAGTCAGCCAACTGTTAATTTCTTCAGTGCCTCAAAACATTCCCATACTAGTAGAACGTAATCGTTGTTCCATTCAGAGCCATTATTAGATAATAACGCAAAAATTTCAGTCAAGCATACCGCAATTCAGGAAATACCAAATGAAAAGCGAGTCCATAAATGTGTAGAAAAACAAAAGCTTGCTCTTGAATAACAACACCTAATATCCTATTCACGTATATTTTCCTTTACACAGACGGAATAATAATACCAACTTTTCCAAAGGGCAGACTTGAGCCGAAACAGTTATACCAAAAGGAAAAGTGGCAAACTCGAAGGACAAGAATTTTTGTAGAATCAACCACCGCATATAATAATTATTTTATATAAGTTCATACAATTTTTAGCATTCTAGTTTCAGAAACTAAAACTAAAATTTAGATTTACTCAAATAATTAGTATAAGATAATTTATACACTTTCAAAACTCACATTAGTTCAAAATATAATTAAAGGAAAAAAATACAAAAATCGCAAAACAACAAAATAAATAAGAATGGAAACAAAGTTGCATCATATAAAAAAACGGATAACCTTACTATTATCAAAGCAAAAGTAACTACAGATAATTTAGTTCAAACACTTGAATGGCAGATAAAATGACATATATTCATGCTTAATCGTTTCATGCATGAATAATATATACTTTCAACAAGAAGTATGTACAATTTAATTTTGCGAAAATAATATGCCCAAATTACGTCTTTAAAGTCATATAAAGTGTTGAGCAAATGTGATGTCTTGATTCTGGATCAAGGTATCATATAATGGAGATGAAATATGAAACAATACAAAATTAAAAAAGACAACGATAATCAATGTCTCTTATTGATTTGACAGCTTTAATAGGCCTATGGCATCAGCTATAAGATCTGATAACAATCATAAGGAGGGAGGACCCAATAAATTGCATCTAAACACGAAGATATTAAGCTATTTTCATGGGCCTTTAGACTACAAACATTGCCATCCCGATGAATGCTGCACTATTGAATAGGAGTGCTCATCATTTTGCCGATCTTTATAATTTGAAGTCAAGGATCAACTGGCGGAAAGGTACACCACTGCACCGAATAGATCATATAATTTATGTTAGCATTATTCAAAAATCTAATTTAAATAATGTAGAAATGCTATTACATAAAATCTTCAAAATTTTCTATTTTTGTCGTAACGTCAAGCGGCAAGTAGATTAGAATCGTCACAGTAGATAATTACCTATATGGTAAGCCGTAACTATGATCATATCCAACCGGCGATAAATCGGCTACGGTCGGCAGACAAATGACTCAGTTGATGCTGATAATTTTACAAACCAAACATTGAACAATATAACATAAATACTTAATATCGTTCTGTCAATATATATGACCATAAACTAAATATATCAATTGCTAATTATTCTAAGACAAGTAATGTCAATTATATATCTTATATGCGTATATGTTTTATATCATTTTCAATGTTTCTTAGTTAATACCATTCACATATTAGTGTACTTAATGCAGTAAACGAGTGATAAATGCGTATATAGTCAGGCGCGCGATCACCGAAGCGTTTGACAATATATGTCGACTGTAGTTTTAAGTAGTAGTATATAAAATCTTGATTTCCTGAAAGAGCAAGAGAAGAACGATGTTCACTTCCTGAAATTAATTAATAAGCAGTCTCAGATCATGCAAGACAAAATATAAGAATCGCACATGCTAAGCATAGTAGGTATTTATAAACATTCAATCGCACGTGCCCATAAGCAACATTCAATCGTATGTGCTCTTGTGCAATTTCCAACCGTACGTGCCCTTGTGTAACAATCTCATCTCTATGCTTAGCATGGAGATCAAGAAATATATAAACCTCAGATTCATGACTAATGGTTGTCTTTTGTTCCAAGCAGTCACGCTGTCCACTTAATCTTCGAAGTACGACTCCCAATCGTCGTACGAATCACTTCCCGGATAAATTCCTCTGGTTAAACATTTGCGAAAGAACTCATTATTGATTTTGATTTTGCCCAACTTTGCCCAGTTCAGTTTACTATCCAGTATTACTTCCAGATATCTAACCGAATCTGAAAACGTCTGAAAAATACAGGAGCGTCAACTTTCGGCACCTTGTAATTTCTCGTGAACTTGACCAGACTGGTCTTTTCCGGATTAATCGAGAGCCCTGAGCTATTGCACCGAAGCTCTACGATGCGCAGCGCTGACCTTGCTTGACCCATCAACGTATCAAGATAAGCCTTCCTAACTAGGATTGCAAAGTCATTCGCGTACCCTTGAGTATAGTAACCCTCCTAATTCAGCCTGCGAAGGAGGCCATCCACTACAATGCACCACGGGAGGGGTGACAGGATCCCCCCCTGTGGGCACCCCTTTAGCGCTATTTCCCTGACTAGGCATTTACCCTATCTGGTTTCGAGTCTCATCCGACGTAGCATGATTCCCATCAAGCTTATCAGCTGGTCTGGCACGCCATACCTCAAGGCCTCTCGACAGATGACCTCTGAAGGAGTATTGCTAAAGGCACCATCTATATCCAAGAAGACGCCCACAGCATACCACCTCTGTTCCAACTGCTGCTCCAATTTTGTCACAACAGCATGGAGCACAGTTTCTACTGAGCAGCCTGCCTAGAAGGCGTGCTGCCCTCTATGCATCGGAGAGGCTAATAGCACCTCATCCCTGATATATCTCTCAACCAGCTTCTCTAACGCCTTCAGGATTAAAGACGTTGGGCTAATCGGCTGGAAATCTTTCGTAGCAGTGTAGCCCCCCCTCCCAGGTTTGGGAATAAAGGACACCCTGCCGTTCTTCCATGCTGATCTTGGATTAGGGCAAGCCCTGTCTGCACCACTGACATGCGCCTGACTAGAACCGCTAAAGCGTTTTTGCTGTGGTGCAAATCAATCTGCATCATGGGGATTCCCGCTCTTTTCAATGTCATTGATTGTTCAAAACAAAATGAGTTTCTCAAACAGGCCTCAGTGGACGTTTGTTTGAAATTTGAATCTGCAGACAATTTTTCGGCTAAAACTGCAGCCTACAGTCTAATTATACATAACCGTATTATTGAGTATCAGCTCATTAGTGGTAGCGTAAGAAAGTTGATGTAAGATGATAGTGGTGGTAGAAAAGGTATAAGGCAGATACTTTTGGCAACAGAATTCAGTTTTCATCGAAGTGGAGTTCATCGTGGACGTGCAAGCCCTTAGGAAGCCGAACAACCAGTTTGTCTTCAATGAGTTGGTTATAGTTCCTTTTCAGAAAGACGCTCTATCTCTAGTCTACATCTCTGAACCTCCCTGCTATTGGAACTCCTTTCCTGCCCGATACAAAAGTGTAAATTTGTGGTTAACGCGAAATTACCACGGAATCGGGTGGACTTCTGGTGACATACCCTACAAGGAAGTGAGACCTATACTCCAAGATGTACTACTTGGTACTTTTTTTCCTTGGTACTTTACTTGGTACTTTTTTACTTGGTTCTACACTTTTGATTTGAATATGTACAGTAAACACAATTTCTAATATAAATTTTCTACTGTAAGAAGAGTTTATGAAAAAATATTCACAATAATTAGGAAAAAAAGTTGCGTATTTTTTCAGATTAGGCTAGGTTCATATTTTAAAAGAGTATTTATTTGAGTTTAAGTTACGTAAATAATAGAAAAAGCACTGCAGGATAGCAGTTTCTCTTGCAACCGTATTTTTATTTCCATCTTCAAGAAATCGCCCAAACATATTCAATTCAACTCAATCTTATGCTTATCCACGTGATAAGAAATTATTTCTTTATTCAGCTGCCATGCTTCGTCGGTATGTTATCTAAATATCCAGCATGCATGCTTAGTAAATAACCACATAAGCAAGCGTCGTTTCTTATAAGTAATGATCGATTGTGACTTCATCAGCAGAAAAGAAACGCTTTAATCTTGTGAAATTAAATTGTAACAGGAAATTTAAATATTGCTTACCTTTTTAAATTCAGATTCTGTTTCATAGTCATATTCTATTTTTTAGCTATCATTCAAAAAAGAATAGAGCATGATGTAATTTTTGAAGTGTAATTTGAAGAACCACAGTATACATCCATTTCATGAAAGATGAATTACTGTCAGCAATTAGGATCCATTAAAGATATATTTCAACAAAATAACGGTGATCTTTCTCTCTCTCTCTTAAATTTGAAGAGAGATTACCGGTGTGTTGCTAAAATATATACCTACTTATTATTTTATTTGATGCATCTTCAGGTTTATGTCCGCTTATTACAGCAGGCTGAATTCTTTCATGATAAATAGGATTTAAGTTATGTGGCTCGATTATCTCTCTGTTGCGTCCTATATTTACAATTCTTTCAGGCAAGAATGAAAGCTTTGCGACATTTTCTTCATCGTCACTGCTTACTTTCAATAAACGAAGATCATTATTTACGATAGCCGCGTGCAGTGATGATGAAGGAAGTGGAGCGGCAGGAAATTCATGTGGTTTCAGGTTACCTGCATCTTGCAACGATACACTGTAATATGGATGAATGTGAGGATCTATTGGTGTTGGTAGTGTTGCACCTCGCTCCAGTTCGGCTTATATGAGTCACCATCCTCACTCTACCCACCATGCGCGCCTCTGGATATGGGCTTTCCAAAGACAAGTCCCCACCATGTCCAACCGTGACAGAAAGCGCGGGAAACTCATCGACATATAGAAATGGACTGGTAACGCTGTATGGAAACGTGTAATAGTGTATCAGAGAGAGAAGTTGTCGTTGGGGGTCATTTTGTCTCTTTCTAATCGAAGCTGATTGGTTGAGAGCATTTTTGGTGGGTGAGGCCTGCTATGAGATCAGGTCTGTGCTTAGTGTACACGAAAACCCCATCATTTATACTTGAATTTGTCCTGCCCAGTGTTTCATGGAGTCATGTAAAACAGTATATACTCATGTCATTTTTAATAAAATAAAGGTGAAAAATGGTGCACAGTTGTTTAGTTTGTCGGCGTCGAAATGACAAATACATCCAGTTATGTTTTCACATGTACGTAACTGATCCAAAATCTCCGAAATCCAACCTCAAAATCTAACCTAAAATATCAGAGCACTTACTAGAAAGCAAAAATTATTTTGTTTTTATATTTTAAAAAATTCAAAAATTTTGTTTTCATTTTCTTAAACTTTTAGATTTCCATTAAAAGACGAAGAAAAGTTGGAAAAACGGTGTGCTGCAATGAATTTGCCAAGGGAAAGTGTCAAAAAATTTTCGAGAATTTGTAATGTAGTATTTGCAGTGAGCGAGCTGTGAACAATTTTCATTTTATTTTTTCTTAAACAAATAGAGAACAGTATTCTTAGTTAAGGATAACTTTCTTCGAAATGTTTGTCACTTATTTCATTGTTGGATGACTTACGTGCGTTAGAAATATTAAAAGTGTTCTCTTACTTAAATCTTGAAAATTTAATCAAATATTTATTATAAACATAACATGAAAATGCCAAAGGACTGTCATGTAAGTGCTGAGGAATTATTATGTAAATTCTGTCATTATTACGAAGAAAGAAATACTATTTAAACCAACGTAATGTGTTTTATTCAGTATTCCTTGAGAGTTCATTCTGAGAGTTGGAAAAATGATAGATTTGATAATCGGAGATCTTTAATTTCATTTGAAAGAAGGAGCATGTAAAATTTAATATGCGTATATTTCAGTCATAATTTCCGTACATATATATTTATTTCTAGAGTGTGATTGAAAATTAAATTGCATAAAGGCATTGAATTATAAAATAGAGTATAAAATAAAAAATAATTTCAACTTAGTGGAAGAACTCTTGTTTCTTATACTGTCCTAGAATTGGCCTGTTGCTATATTCATGATTTCATTTTTATCGTCCCATATTTGTTACATCTATTAATTCGATTTATCTTTCATTTTTTGACATCTGCTAAAAGTTTATTAAAATAAAAAAAATGTATTCCGAAAGGAAATTAAAAAAATAAGTAATGAAAAATATTGATGTTATTTAAATAAAAACTGCATCCTACTAAGAAATAATCAGCTTCATTCGTAAGGAATACTCGTAAAGGTTTTACAAGTTCTTATGAGCTTTTGAAGTCTTCACTTGTAAGAACTCATATTCCTTATACCTGGATAGGGGTTTCCACAGCAAAAATAATATATATTTATATACAAAAGCCTTTAATTGAATGTTAACAAAAATCAATTGATTATAATTTCCTGTTATTAATGATAACGCATTACTGAGTACTTGAGAAACATAATATTTTTGTCAATGTACAAGGCCTGCAATTCACTTGACACGCTCCTTAAATAGAAAGGGACAAATGACCCCCAACGACAACTTCTCTCTCTGCTGCACTATTACACGTTTCCCCACAACGTTACCAGTCCATTTCTATATGACGATGAGGAAACCACACAACCAGACGCCGCCGCATGTACCTGAACTTCAGAGTCACACTCTCGCGGTAAAGCAGAGATCACATTTATCGACCGCATTCAGAAACGACAATGGATAAATTACCACGGAAGTGGAAGGTGGCGTCATATTTTGCCGGCAACGACTCATCGACTGAGAGCATCTTAGAACCGACTCGAACCATTATCATCTGTCGATAAATGACCGGTCGCTGGTTTACTGCCGTTGAGCTCGAAACAGAACCAAGCCCCCGTACTAAATTTCTAGAAGTCAAGGAGATAGGTGATTATCCGGTAGACACCATGCGCCACATACCCGAACTTAAGACAACATACTCGGTCGGTATGACAGGGACCATCCTTATTGACTGAGTTAAGATTACATGTCAGTTCCCTCTCTTAGAGACCGAATACCGACTGTTGGTGAAACAATTCCTGGTCATTTACCAACTGCGACAGTCGCGCCATCTGTCGGCGGCAGCTGGAACTACGTAGCTGCTTTCGAACCCGCCTAGTTATACTACTTCGAGGATTTTGTGAAAGATGGCAATGCACTGGTACCGTTCAAAAATCACTTATTAAATTTAAAAATCGCTTCCCACAGAATTCATTTAAAATTAGGCAGACAGTCCATGCTCCACTCACAGAACCATTTGCCATTCAAATATATTGTTCTTCAGAGGGAGTAAGAATACATGTGTCTGACTGATTTAACGAAAAAAAATTTCTACAAGGCTATGAGTATTTTTTGCGCAAAATTTTCAGGTGTGCAAGTGTAATTTGATATGGAGAGGTATGTATGTATTTTTGTTTCGGCTATGTATCTGATTTATTGCTTCCTCCTAAGATAATACATTTAATTAAAAAATTTAAGTTTTTATTTGATGCGCAAATAAATCGTGAAAAACATTCTTCGTCGAAACCAGAATAAAGGTTATTGCAAATGAGCTTGTAGTGAGTATCTGTGTGCTTGTGTGCTAGGCTAAGCGCATGTCCGTGAGACAAGAATGTCGTGAGTAGATTCAAGGTTATTTCGCAAAATTTATGATTTCAATGACGCATCACATGTTTACGTTGCAAAACGTTTTATCCCAGTCGTGTTGATTATAATGTAGAATCTCCTAGAAATTTATGATATTAGTGACGCATTACATATTCACGATGCAAAACGTTTTATTCCAGTCGTGTTGATTATAATGTGTTGTAAATAATATTTGATAAAAGAATTTCGATGACACCCTTAGTAGTAAAGTTTTGGAGGGTGTCATATTACAATCAAGGATTCGGTAAACATGTTTATTCGAAACCACCATTTTATGAGTCTGCAACGCCCCCTGAAAAATGAGCGTTGTATAGCCCCTCAGCGAATGGTGTCAGCTGGTGTCACGTAATTAGTTCCAAAAGCGCCACAATGACACGTGAATAGTTCATGAATGGCCGCTGAATAACGCACAATGTTTTCTTTAACCCTACTGTTGGGAGAAATAGTGACATCGGATGGCACTCAAAGTTGCACCATTTCGGAAACCTTCGGCGGTGCGAGGTTTTATAACTCGTCCTGCAAACATTGATCTCCTTGTGTAAAGACGTGCCTAACACTACTCGTAATGTAATATAATATTACTTAAGATCATGATTTTCTACACGTTTCCAGAAAGAGTTTCAAGAACTCTCTATAGGTATCTCCCTCAAGAATATTATAATAATGATAATAATAATAATAATAATAATAATAATAACCCGAGTTGTACAAAATAATAATTACCGAGGTTCTGGTGGTTCGGATTCCACCTTAAGCTGTAGGTCCCCCCATTATGCACTTGGCTGCCACCCAGCCCGTGGATGGTGGGGTAAAAATTATACCAGACTACCCAATATGTCTAATTATGCATATCACTCTCATCAT
>JAUMHM010085019.1:0-11916 GCA_032362435.1 Melikaiella ostensackeni
GGGGGGCTTTTTTATTTTGAACTAGCAGCCCGTATTTCGAATGTACTAAACTGCTTTCTTATCAAATAAAAAAAATTTTGTTCCATACGTTTTTTCTAGATTTTTCTACGATCTATCGAATTGTTAGAACCATTCTTTTTAATTTACCCTTTTTTTCCAAAATTAAAAATATTTTTGAAATTTTTTGAAGTTCGACCCATGTTTTTTCTGTCGTACTGATGGGCTATTTTGCGACGTATAAACTTACAAACTCGGTTCTTTCAACGTAATTAAATATAAATAACTAATTTCAAAACTTTTAAGGACAATTCAATGGAAATCAATAATTATTATTGTTAATGATGGGTTTTTAACAAATATTTATAATCTTATGTATTTATAAACAGAAAATTCCACTTTTTTTGAGACAATAACATGTCTCTTTACTAATAATCGATAATAATTTATGATTGTTTAGACTTCATTAATTGACAAATGCATTATTCGGCTATTTTCCAGCATTCAAACTCTGTCCTTTCATCTTAATCAGCTGTTAATATCTAATTTTTAAACTTTTTTAAAACACTTGGATAACGATTACCTACTGTTGTTGTTACTTACAATATTATAAACAAATTTTTCTCGTCTCAAGCATTTGAAAACCAAAATTCTGTTTTTCTTGTGGAATTTACTAACAATTACACTCATCTCTCGTTACTGTTCCAGCCTCGGGTCTGGTCGGCACAGTAAGGGTGGCCATTAAAATCTATTTTGAACCGGATTTAAAGGGACGAGTTAGTAAACACTCAGGACCACATTTATAGTCTCTGAACCCGGCACACGTACAAAGGTATATGCGCATAGTCGCGATATAAATAACTTCTCATACGTCGCTGAGTGTCCGAGCGAAGGCCTTGAGTATTCGGCGGCTGGGGCCACTCAGGGCGGGAGACAAAAGCATTCAAGCGTGAACGACCAAGAAGCCGGCACAGTTACGGGAGATGAGTGTACATGAGACGAGATAAATTTGTCTTTGACATTGTTAATAACAATAAAAGTAATTGATCGTTATCCAAGTGCCTAAGAAAAGTTAAAAAATTAATTATTAATGGTTGATTACTTTAAAAAGATAAAGTTGAAAGGTTGAAAATAGACAAATATTGCATTTCTTATGTAAGTTTGTTTATAAAAAATTAGCACTTATCGTCTTGTTGACGATTTGGAAACTATGATAACAATGAGTCATTGCTAAGGAATTGTTAGTAAATTTCACAAGAAAAACAGAATTTTTTTTCCAGATGCATAAAACGAGAAAAATTTGTTTATAGTATTGTCAATAACAACAGCAATAGGTAATCGTCATCCAAGTATCTAAAAAAAGTTCAAAAATTAAATATTAACTGTTGGTTGATTTAAAAGGACAAAGTTTAAATGTTGGAAAAAAGCCAAATAATGCATTTTTCAATCAATTTTGTTTGAACAATCATGAATTTTTATCTATTACCAGCAAGGAGACATATTATTTCTTTGAAGACAAGTGGATTTTTTTGTTTATAAACACGTAACGTGATACAAAGTTGAAAAATTGTTATTTACAATAATAATTGTTTATTTTCATTGAAATGTCCTTAAAAGTTTAAGAATGAGTCATATACATTTAATGACGTTGAGTGAAAGAAGTTTTTACGTCGGAAAATAGCCCAACAGTCCCAACATTTGAAATAGGGGCTGCCAGCACAAAATTCAGAAATTCCCCCTCTCCACGTCGGTCAATTTTTATCCAATCGGAAATTTATTTTTCCTGTGAAGCACTATTTAGTAGGTCTACGCTTTGCCCAAATTGGAGTTCGATTAGTGAATGCCATTTTTTAGGTAGGTAGTTACACTTAAAAACAAATCCCGAATGTATTCAATCGCTGTTAGATTTGGATAGTTCAATTTGAAACTTATATAAATTAGCACTGTTCACGTTTGAATACTTAGTATTAAAATCCAAGTTCGAAAAATTGACAACGAGAATTGTTCCATTTTACTGGTAGCTTTGTTGAGTTCGTCCAATCTGGACGGTCTAATCGGGTCAAATCGTGGTACTATTTGGCCTTCCGTATAATAAATAAATTTTATAATGAGGCGAAAGTTTGTCATTGTCAAATCAGTATATTTATTTGAGTATTGATAATTTAATTATTAGAGACCATCCAAGATTTACTTAGCCCAGATAGTAAAATTAGTGCAAGTTGAAAAATTGAACAGGCATACGAAAAAATTGCATGTCTGCTGGACCAAACCACCTTACTTATATGCTTTTGGGGTCGCTGAATCTGAATCTGGGGTCAGATTTACTCTATCAGGTCAGGTTTTTGAGAAAATAAGCCTTTTTTCATTTTTAAAAGACAACAAAGGGTGCAAGCACGGCGTTCTAGAAAATTCTAGCAGGGCCCAAATTAAATGTTGAACCTTGTTTTTTAGGGTGACCCGCATCATCAATCTCCGGCGTATGGTTTTTCGGTTTGAAGGGAAAAATAATTTTCAATACAAAATAAAAATGTCCAAAAAGTATTTATTTGTGAAAAGTTTTTGAACACTCAAATTCGAGCTCAAATTATATTTTAGGCATTTTACACCCCATAAAACCGAAGTTAAATGGCAGTTGCTTGCCAGTCGAGGAAATAAGTATTATTATCAGTTTTTTAAAATGTTGTACAAATATAATTTTTCTAAGATTCTTTAGAAAATTCTAAAAGATTTTTTAAGATTTCAGATAAGTCGAAAAACAATATAAAAAATTATACAATTTTTTATTTCACAGGATTTTATAAAGTTTTAGAAAAAAATCATTGAGTTTAAAAGATATGTATGACTTTCAGAAGTTTAGAAGTAATTAAAGAATATTTGCTAAATTTTCGGAAATCTGTTCAAGTTTTAAAATATTTTTAATCTCTTCAAAACTTCTAAAATTCTTAAATATTGTTTAAATTTAAACTGACTTCAAAAATCTGTATTTTGTTTTGAATTTTTTCAAATCTTTCAGATTTTTAATTGTTTTTGACATTTTTTCAAAATAAATGAATATCTTTTAAAAAAAATTCTAATGTTTCCTAAAATGTTTAAAAAATCTTGTAAAAACAAAAAAAAAAACCTTAAATTCTCCGCGATTTTTTCTCGACTATTTCAGAAATCTTTCTAAATATTCTCTTAAAATTTTTTTTTAAATAAAAAAAATCATTTTAAACTTTCCCAGGAATATTTTAAAAATTTGTTTATTTTCTTCAAACCTTTCAAAATTCTTGAAAAGTTTACTTTTGGTGAAATCTTCAAAAATCCACTTTTTTAAATTATTTGAACTCTTTTAAGTTTTAAATTATTTTTTAATCTTAAAACTTCTAAATATCCCTTAACGATTTTCTAGGTGTTCCTAGAAGTTCAAAATTACATAATCTTTCACTTGATTGATGAAATTGACAGAAAAAGGCCTATTGATTATTGCAACAAATTTCAGAAGAGAAACCTCAGTTTAAAAAATGATAAAATAGTTAAGATGTAGTTATTTGCATATTTGAGTTTTTTCTTCCGCTTAGGCAAAAGTCGTAATTTTGATTCAATTTTTATTTAACGAACCACATTCTATTCCTTGAAGGATTCCTTACATTTCTTTTCATCACATTTTCATAAAAATTATTTTGTTGAGAAATTATACGTATAATTATTCTTAGTCATTTTTTGAAGTTAACAATTTGCAGACTTCACACTTGGCGAAAATCGCTGCCTTTCTTCCCTTGGCCCGCAATCTACTACTTATTGTGTTTAGACCCGCTCACTATTGCCACAATAGCACCCGATCAGCTCGTTCAATCTAGTCCTAAGCCATAAAATTTCGTTACGCTACCTCCCGCAGTTAACTTCGTGTCCATTTGCAGGCGCTTGGCAATCAAGCGCAAACTTTAGGATTGCAAGGGTTTTTGGGAGAAAATCACAAAAGTCGTTACATTCTGGCGTTGATGATGGCACTGCCGCTGCTACCGGAAAATCAGATCCGAGCAGCCTATTACAATATTCGTAATACTGCGACTGTTGAAACGCGCTAAATGATGCAAGCTTTCTTCGACTGCTACGAAGCGGAGTGGTTGCGCATCATCACACCAGAGGTCTTCAGCGTGTTCATGCTACCGAAGAGAACAAGTAATGATATTGAATCGTATCACAGAAACTTGAGACAGCGATTTGGTTTGAATCCCAGTGTTTGGGACTTTACTAGTAAGTTTGTTGCTGTTTAAGTATAGAAAATATTTGAGTCGTATATAATTGCATTCTGTTACAGAGATTCTCGTTCAGTTCCAAGAGGGTTTGAGGCTTGATCTGCAGTCTCTACAGCGTGGCTACAAAATCAGTAGGTTACCAAAGGTAACAAACGTTTCGCGAATAGTCACTACACGACATCCCAAGTCCATGTAACTTGGCAGTCAATTTCGCGATTTTGCAGTATTTTGGATCACTGCACAAATCCCTGTTTGAATGTATCAACGTATACACCACGTTAGCATCGCTTGCACTGGTACTGGTACTAGCAGTACTCGATAAAACAATGTCACTCGTTTTTCCGCAATCCCGCGCTAGGTGTCCCGTAATTTCACACCTTAAACATTTCCTGACTTTTAATTTATTAGGACAGTCTCATTTCCAATGGCCCGTTTCTTTACACACGAAACACAAAGCTTCTTCAGTCGCACTGACCTTCGAATTGACGCCACTTTTTCCGGATTCGTCTTTCCCACTTGCGTTTTCTCGAATATGAGCAATACCTGCCTTTAAATATGCCAAAAGCTTATACGACTAATCGTACCGATCGAAGGGACCAAGAAAGTAGCGAAAACGCGTACTGTTCAATCCGTGCACTATTCACTCAATGCACCGTCCAACTTCGCCAAAGCGTAGTGCCTGATCGATGGGTCCTAAAAAAAAATACGCAACTTACGGCAACGGATAGAAAGTACGTAACCCGCGTTGAGAGATAGAAACTACGCAGCTTCAAAAGTAACAGTTTTTCAGAAGATGATTACGAACGTTTAATAAAATTTCACAATCCAAATTTTATAATTTAAGCAAAGAATAATCTTTTTCTTTTTGTAAAGTATCAAATCTGAATTATGAACTTTCATTAAACGTTCGTAATCACCTGAAAAAATGATACTTTTTGAGCTGCGTAGTTTCTATGCGTCACTGCAAGCTATGTACTTTCTATGCTTCGCCGTGAGTTCCGTATCTTCTTTTAGGATCCATCGTCATGTCCTTTCTGGCTGAATCGAACTCAGGAATCATTACTGAGACATCCCGGAAGTACCTATCCTTGTCTCCCTGTTGCTGCTCGTTCTCATCCTCGCTGCCTATGTTGCGGCACTTATCACGAATCCCTCCGACGATTCAGCCCGCGCCCTGGTCCCACCAGTTGCGAAACAACACAGAAACGCTACTAACGTAGCAGCAGCACTTCAGGAACAACACCACATGGCTCCCTAGTCTCGCGATTTGACTTCAATCCCGACTGCGTACTTCGATTCTGAACCGATGCCAGACATTTGTCTCGTATTCAACCACTGCAATTGTTAGAATCTTGATGGCTCAAGGGATATTCTACTAACCCTACCAAAACACAGAGGTCACCGAAGGTAACAAACACCTTAGGGGCATGTGACAGTCTGTCACGTGACCAATTACATGGTTTATATTCGGCAGCTTCATATTTTGAAAAATATAAATATTGTGTTGAAATTTGGAAAAATGGTTCAAAATATATAAGGGCACATCTGTCTAGTTTAATCTTGTTCTCGAGTATCATATTCTTTCAGTAAGAGACCTTTCGTTTATCGTGGCGCATATGTGATTTTTTTGGTTGATTATGGTCCCTCGCCGCCCCGTGAAAGTTTGTAGACCCAATCGAAAATCATCGTCTGAGCCAGCCTTTTTTGAAACAAGTCAATTGTTGTTCTAAAAACATTATGAGATGTAGAATGTGCGTACAAGTTGATAGTAGGAGTTGCTTCAAACTTGAATTTTCAATTCAATTTCATAGTATTGTACATTCTAAAGTATGATGGAGACCATCGTTTAAAAATTTTATTTGAAAGTCAATCTTTGAAGCAACTTTTGCCATTAGCTTGTATGCAAATTATGCATGTCATAATTTGGAAAAAACAAAAGCTTACTTTTTTCAAAAAGGGCTCAGGCGATTATTTTTAATTTGGTCTAAAAACTTTCACGGAATGTCAAGGAATCACAATCAACAAGAAAATCCCATATGCAGGCACCTTTCAATTAAATTCGGTTCAACTCCACCGTGCAATATCTTTGAAAACACAATAAACCAAAGAATGTGTCCTGTTTGTCGAGCTACCACTACGATGTTTATAATAATGCACGTTCCATATTGTTTTCTCCGTTTCATACTCTCTTAGTTTCGTTAGAATAAAAACAATTTTGGAATTAACTGTAACTGCAATTTTATATTATTTTAAAAATACCTGTCTTGCGTTTCCTTTTTCTTATTTTAAGAATAGATGGATCCTTGCACCTGAGCTCAAATTACTCTTTTTCACTTCCTGCATGCTTCATTTGTAACTTTCATGAATTATTTTACTAGACGAGATGCCTTTTGAAATTTCTAAAGAAATTTGTCCTTTTTTGTTCCAACTTTAAACAATTGCACGATGCAAACTAAAAATTGTACGATTATGCTGATAAGTTGATGCGCTTCTGTGGAAAGTTACCTGTAAAATAAGTCTAAGAATATATAATGAGGTTTTCAGAAATGGAGTGTCTATTCGTACCACTAATGGTATGGGAAAAATGTGGCTGTTCGTACTACTATTGAAACGGATTAGTCCCCCTTTTCCACCTCGACCAATTCTTGTCAATTGTGGTACAAATAGTCACATTTTTAGTGGTACGAGTATCCGCTTCCTTTTAAAAACTCCATAACTTTTCAATGCTTTCTAGGTCCTGTACAGTCAACGGAGAGTGTCACCTATTCTCATTTTGTCATCTATTTTAAAACTTGTCACCTATTTTACCCATTTTGGAAATTTGTCACCTTTTCACCTTTTTCAGTTGAAAATCTAAAATTGTATTCAAAATTGCAATTTACACCGAGAAAAAATCCATGCTTTTAGTGTATGGTACTGAATCCTTCTTTTGAAGTTAGCACAAATTCGAACTTCCGACGTGTGAAAATGATGCTCTTCGAGTAAAGTGAACAATCATATTACATTAGTATGAATATGCACTCATTCCGTGCTTTGAACGCATGCGCTACATGATTTGATAGTAAGGACTACAGGCAACAGAAGCACAGCGCTGTTCGTAGCTCAAACGCTAGAGATACCATACCATTTTTGTATGGGAGATCGAGCATGTTGACATTCAGGCCACGCCCACTCAGTAATCACTCGGAAAAAGCGCGTACAATGAGAGGAAATCGTTTGGACTCGAAAAAAATTTCAGTTTTAACGTAATGTTCAAACAATAATCGTTGTATCGTGAAACTACGAAAGTTTGACGTTCAACGCTTGAACTGTCACCTTATCATCGATGTTCGGAAAAATTGTTTTCAATCTCATGAAAATGAAAGCATTTTTTTTGTCAATTTATCCTGGCGTAAAGTCTTTTTGCGAATAATTCTGATAGAATTCTGAAAAATAGCACATTTGTAATTGGTGCCTGATACTTATTGTCAATGCCAAATTGATGTTTGACGAAGTTCCTGATGCTACTTCTTTCATTTGTTTGTTCTTTCTTTCGAATTTCATTGACGAAAAATGCATAACTAGTCCATTGGGAATTATAACTCGACCTTAATGAAGCCAAATATGCATTTTCGGCTTCAATTTTCCAAAAAGTTCAACGTACAAAGCGTTGTGCTTTTGCATGAGTTCCTGGACTTGAGGTATAACACCCTTAAACAATTTTGGAGCCGTGAGAATGCCAACAATGTGTCGAAGACATCGATATAATTTCCAAAATTTGTTTTTCGCCGGAGTCTCATCGCCTATCATTAAACCCAAGTATCGAGTCAAACAGAGAATTTGAGATGAGGATTGATTGATTTTCAATTGTTGTCCCCCTTTTGCCTGAACAAAACACAACGGTCTTGGTTTATTTGCTTTTTCAGTGTCACGGTACGAAAAAGATTCTATCCTTTTATTGATTAATTCCAAAGAAACAACTTTTTCCTTTATCAGTGCTTAAATAATATAACTAACTGTATAAACAGCTTTCCCTTCAAAAACATCATGCATGATGTCGACTGTAATGTTTTCTAAAATGTGGAATTTGTCAATTTTGTTGAAAACGCAATTTTTCTTGGTCCCGGTGAAAGCGAAATCTCGTTTCAAAACATCGATCTCATGAGATTGAGGGGTCCTTAAAAAACTTTGATCTTCGTAAGCCATAATTTGACTTTTATCGTTACAGTTTGAACAAATTCTACAGAAGCGTTTTGATTTGAATCCCTCTGCAAACCCACAAATGCATTTAAGTCCCAAATTATCTCCCAGTATTTGAACACAGTAAAAAAATACAGTGTAAGATCTCCTCTAATATGAATCGATAATCCCTCTCGAGATAGAATATTTAATTCTTCAATTGTTTTGCTGAAAACTTTCTCATTGCCAAATTCTTTCAAATGCTCTGACCGAAAAATGGTCGATAAATGGATATTATGCTTTTTCGCGGCAAATTTTGAAGGCAAACAAGCAAGAGAAATGTGAACGCCACCCTGCGTGGCTTCCCAATGCGTTTCTGGCCTCGAAGTCGTCAAAGAATAGCCATAAAGGCAAAACAGTTTTTTCACTATTCTTGTATTTTTCTTGCCACAAATTTGCTTGCTTGAATTTCGACAAATTATTTGTATTTTTAGATAAAAAAGTGACGTATTTTTGTATTTCATCAAAGACCCCAGGAAACGATAGAACATTCTTTAAAGTTCTACGTAATGGAACATGCGCCGTGTAAACTATTTTCGAATGAACCTCAATGTATCCATTATCATTCGCAATAAAAATGTTTTCATCTCCGATTGGGAAAGTTTCGGGAGGTATGAATAAACTCTCTTCTTCATAAATTTTGAATCTGGAGTGCTCTGTTAGAAACTTGTTAAACGGATTTTTATTTCTCTCCAAAATAAATTGGACTTTGTTGAATATTTCTGATGTTACTATTGGTCGAAGTTCGCATTCCATTTGCTATTGAATAAATGGAATGAAAGAAGCAGATACAAGATCGTGAACTCGTGCAATAATGTCGTCGACTGCTTTTCGTGGCAAAGAGGGATAATCATATAAAATAAGCGAAAATTCCATGAATTTTCTATCGAGTTGTTGTTCGTTGAAAGAAAATAAGGTACAAAACGAAGGATTACTTAACATTGTGACTTTTAATTACATATACAAGGGTTGTGAAGCAGCAGCTTTTGACCAGAAATAAAAATGTAGACACAGTGAAATGGTAGACAAAAAGTAGTCCGTGTTAACCGAAATTTCAGAAAAAAATCAAGTTTCCGAAGAAATGGAAGTCACAGTGGACTTAATAGAAAAAAAACATTACAACTATCGAAGTCGATAAAATTGGCTGAGAAAATCGTCCGGTAAGTAAACTATGACTTTCAGTCGAGTATTGAATATAAATCGTTTTTCTACTTTGTCTAGTTATTAATTTGGTCAATGAGCGTAGTGACATAAGCGTAAACGTTAGGAACGTCAAAACCGTAAACCCCTTCTTCAATGAATTGCCAAACGTGGTTACTTATGGATGAAAATTTTTTGTAAAGTACTTTCACGCTCTGGAAAAAAATTTCAACCGCTGCGATCGGGCTCACAACTTGGTACGTAATATCTCCTATGATAACATAGGAAGATGTGATGCTTTCGAGGGTTGGTCCGTTGATCACAACAAATGGTTCTGTGATAATTTGTGACTCGTGTGGAGAATTTCCACCTCTTTGCGAATTTCTTTCAATGAATCGCAAACATCGGAAGTGCCCTGCGAAAATGTGAAAAATTTTGATGTCTTAAAAAATGCAATATCCAAGTTCACGAGAAAGATTTTACGATCCATATTCGATAAGCATACAATATTTATTTAATGAGATCAGAGTTTCTTAAAATGTTTAATCATTATAGTGTCTAGAAGGGGAAGAATAAACGATCCATGAATGTAGACAAACATCATTATATACACTTGGTAAGAAGGAATAATTACCTCGAGATGATAAACGAAAGAAGTAAGGATTTCTGTTTTTATGGGCGTCCATGGGCCAGATTTACTTCTCGCAGTTCGTTTCGTTATCTTGCGAAACATGTATGGGAGATGAATGAGGGCTTAAGTGTCAAAATGACCTGTGAACAGAAATGGTTCAGCTAAAAAAGTGTAATTTGAAGCTTCCAGACAAAATGGTAGTGTTTTCCGGCGCTGGGAAAGTTCCGGTGGACAGAAATCTAAAATTTCTTTAGTGCTGAGGAGAAACTGATGAATGGAAATCAATTTGATCTGATTTGGGTGTTAGTAAAGTAGAACTACGGCCATATTTCGAAATTTTTGTCCCAAGTAAGTGTGTACAATTCATTCCAAGGTATTAAAAATTAATTAGTTTTAGATTCAAAATTCATAAATGAGTACAATTTCCAAATGAAAGCATTTGCAATATTCATAAATGGGTCAATTTCAAATTCAAAGTCTTAACTGTTGAACAGTTTTTAGTGTTTCAATGTTTAATGTTCCATTTCATTTTTTTCCTGTTTGAAGACCTCGAAATTAAAATTGTTTAATTTTAACGGCCTCCACTTTTGAATTATGTGTACAATATTAAATATTTATTGATTATTTATTATTAATTATAATTGATTATAAACAATTATTTATTAATAGTAAATTTTAATGACCGAATGACCGAAATGACCAAAAAAAATCATTTCAAAATTTTAGAAATATCGGTTAATATTGACCCATACTTTAAAGACACAAATAAGATTAACCTATCAATAACTTTTGAAACCGGCACCCAATTATTTGAAACTAAGAATTTTTATTTAAAAATTACTTATAATAATCAAAAATTAAATACATGCTGTACAATTGTCCTACTTATTATTCAGTGGAAATTTTCACTTGCAACGACAATTACACCATAATGTAATCAATCTAACTACTGATGTAAGTATTGTAAACTTTAAATGTCATACTAACTTACTTTCGTTATTTGCAATCTGCACTTTTGAAAGTGCACTTCAATCTTAAAATTTCTAATCCATGACAGTCTTCAATTAAACATTTATTATTTAATACTACATTTGTGCAATTTTATTGTCCCACGCTGCTAATACTGTATTTGAATTTCGCGCCATTGTCATTTCACTGTAAACTGAACAAGAATTCCGTTCATATCAGTTATGAAGAATGCAAATTATGTAACCTGTACATTATGGCATATTGTGATTCGGGAGAATAGAAATTATGGCAAATAGTTACTCGGTGAAATAGTAATTAGGTTAAATGAACATTTGAAAGAATAGAAATTATGACAACTGATAATTCGGAAAAATCAAAATTATGGCATATCATCATTCGGAAAAAAAAAATTATGGCAAATGATAATTCGGTAAAATTGAAATCATGTCTAATGGAAATTCGGAAGAATAAAAATTATAGTAAATTGTTTTTCGGTTATATGAATTTCGGTAAAATGAAAATTAAGGAAAATCAAATTTGGGAAATATCCACGCGCCTCGTAATTCATATTAACATTTGTTTTTACAACTAAATTTTTAATTTATTTCGAATTTACCCTGCCGTTTAAACGGCACTGAAACGGCACAAGTCAAGTGCCTGATGAGTTAAAGATATTAAAAATTTAATTACTAATTACGAAGCTTGAAATGTGTTGCAGAGATG
>JAUMHM010085020.1:0-11915 GCA_032362435.1 Melikaiella ostensackeni
AGCCATAAATATTTTGAAGGCTTTAGACCACACGGCTATTGAAGGGTGGCATTGAAATTAGTGTCCAGAAAAAAAAACTTGGAAAAATCTGCTTGGCTTTAGATTTAGAAATATTAAACTTTAGCAGCTCTGCGCAACCTCCGAATATTAATTAAAAATTCTCAAAAAACTATTCTATATTATTTTTGCGATAGGAATGCAATGGTCCATTAACATTTCGAAAATTCGAAACTTGACGTTTTTTGGACCACCCTAGTGTACGCCTTTCATGAAGTCGCATGAAATCCCTGGAAATCTTTGCAATCCTGTAAAATCTCGTGAAATCTTTTCAAAATTTGGTGAACCTTTGAAAATTTGTTAAATCTCGCATAAATTTTTTGAAATCTTCAGAATTCTATGGATATCGTACATAATCTCCTGAAATCACTTTCAAACGGTTAAGCTCCCTGGAAGTCCTTTGAAATCGTTCAAAAACAGTGGAAATCCCTTAAAATTCTTTGAGTTTCCGTGAAATATTTTGAAATTCTTAAAATCGGTTGAAATCGATCAAAATCCTTGAAATCACGTTGAATATTTCGAAATATTACAAGATTTCTTGAAATCTTTGAAATCCCTTTGAAATTCATTGAAGTCTTTTAAATACATGAAAATCTTTCCGGATCTCTTGAAATTCCTTAGAGTATTTTTAAATTCATTAGAATCTTTAAAGACCCACTTAATTTTCTAAAAATTCCTGAAAATGCTTTACAATATTCGGTAATTCTTTGAAATTCCGTTAAATCTTTTTAAATCTCAAGAAATCTTCTAAAATTCGTAGATGGACTTTGGAATCTTTCAAAATCTCTTAGAATCCTTTGGAATCCCGTGAAATCATCGAGACCGCCTTGAATCTCTTAAAATACGTAGAAATCCCTTAAAATATTTCGAAATCTTATAAATTCCTCCAAATCCCTTCAAATCTTCGAAATTCAACTAAAATTCCCTAGCATCCTTCAAAATTCGTAGAAACACTCCTGCATCTCCTGAAATCCTCTGGAATCCTCTGAAATCCCGTGACTTCTTTTGAAATATTCTGAAATATCTTCAAATGTCTTGAAATATAACATTTCAAAAATCATCCTTACGTAATTCATGGACGTTGCCTTGAAAGTCTATCTAACAAGTCTTTTGTCTGGTCACGCGGCATCACTATTTTAGGAGAAAACACAAAAACAATTATGCAAACCGATATGTATTGGTTATATCTGATTAAATTAATTAATGGGTTTTTGGAGTGATGTGCTGTAGCATTCCAGTATGCAAAAAGGGGGGGGGGAAATGATGATAGGTGGGTGTTTTTGCGTATGTAGGAAGAAGGAGCGCTCTCATAATAGTATCGTGGGAGAGGCGAAGTCATAAAAGAAAAACGGGTATTTTTCAAGGTATAATGAAGTTTATTTATTTTTTATAGAAGCGTAGCTTTTTTGAGGGACGTGAGCGAGTAGCGTCGCCGTAATTGGGGGCGCGTATGCGATTCTTGAAATAGAGTATCTCGATGATCTGCCAAATGGGCCATCGTGGTGCGGTACTCGACCGGGTCGGTTGTGTGCGTTTGCGTTGATAATTCGGTGGTGCTATCGGCTGAGAGAAAAACTGGACCATGGCCCAGGCGGTACCTGTTTGCGGGGCGCCAAGAACTAGCCTCCTTGGCACGACCAGCACGTGACGAGGGGGTCGGTGGGCCTGTTAAGCCAACAACTTATGGATCGGATAGCGTTGAGTCGGCGGCCAAGGTCCTGTCATCGACCCGATGGTTACCAGCCACCTTAACGGGACTTGGCGCAGGCAGAGTTGCCAAGCAAGGTGACGTTGTTGCGTTCGGAGGCGTTGTTACCGGTAGTTTGTCCTTTGGCGTCGGTACGTATTCCGAAGGAGGATCGTCTTTTGCGGTGGAGGTGACGCAGAAGTGAGCGTTTACCCATTCGGTGGCGCGTGACGTCACGGGCTTCGGGACGTACGGAGTCGTAAGTGTATCAGTGGGGGAAACGATGGCCACTAGTCGCTTGTGCGGGGATGAAGCGGCCAAGGGCGGTGCTGAGGGGACGAGCTCCCCTAATTCCGTGGCGATCGCCGCCTTCTTCGTGTGAATTTTCAGGAGCCTTGCAGCGCTTCTCCAGGCCCTTGCGAGGGGATTCCTCTTATTCGGACGACCGATGTGCATCTATATATAACAAAAACATACCGGTTGTGAGAGATATCCTTGGGGAAAGATGGGGGAGACTGGTATGGTAGGTGGTAGAGGTGTGTTGGAGTACTAGTACGTAGAGAGAGAGAGTGGGTGGTGGAGGTGTGCTGAAGTTCCAGCGCACGAGCGGGTGGGAGTGAGTGGTGGATGCGCATAGGAGTTCCCGCGCACGGGGGAGTGAGAAAGTGGGATATTGCTGTGTGCTGGAGTTCCAACGCACGGAGGAGTGAGAGTAAGTGGTAGGTATGTGCTGGGGTTGCTGTGCACGAGGGCAGGGGGTGGATTGCAGACGCATGTTGGAGTTCTAGTGCACATGGAGGGGGGGGGGGGTGAGTTGCAGCGCGTGGAGAGGGAGAATAGGTGGTGATCACGTGCTGAGATTCCAGCGCACGAGGGGGTGGGAGTGAGTGGTGTATGCGTGCTGGGATACCAGGGCAGGAGAAGGTGGGAGTGAGTGGTAGATGTGTGCTGGAGTTCCAGCACATGAAGAGGTAGAAGAGCGGGAGATTGATGAGGTCGACGACGATTAGAATCACTTATTGTGATGATCGGTTCAGGGGTCATCGTCGCGAAGAAATTGTTGAAAAATATATCCTTCTGTGTTACAAGGGAGAATTTATTTCGAAGATGTTTACTTGAGGCAAGTGATACAAGACTGCTCTCAGTACTATCGCAGGGCCTCCTTGTACTGAAGGAACAGCGTGGGCGGAGAGGAGACTCAGTTTTTTTATCATGGTTTTTCCGCAGAACCATGCTCTCTCTCGTTTTTTTTTGTCACCAATTCACCGGGTTTCGTGAGAGGCCCGTCGGTGAGGCGAGGTGAAGGATAAGTGGCGTTCTGTTCGTTGGGGGTGAAGGGTGGAGCGGTAGAGTGACAAGGACAGTAATAGCCCTTTTTCTCTCAGGTGCGCGAATCTGTTCCCTCTTATATAGCTAGACTCATGCGTCTCAATATTATTTGGCAAAACAGGTGTCTGATCAAGGGATTTAATTAGAAAGGATTGCCTGTTAATTCGCTCGTGATTATTAGGCTTAAAGGTGCGTATAACAATTCCCCCCCCCCCACGAGGGGGGCGCAAAAGACGCTCGTTCAGTCGTAATTAATTTTCACGAATAGACTAACTTATTAACTAAGAAATAAGGATTTAAAAGTTTCTTAAAAGTAGTGCTACACGGCCGAGGTTTTAAGATTAGATATCTACATTCTTAAGAGCTACAAAGAAGTTCTTATAGTTCATTAAGAAAGCAGGTATAAAAAAATTAATTTCGCAAATGGATGATTTAGGAATTTCGGTGTATACTGGATATTTAATCTTGAATTCCAGTTTCTCTTCTGGCGAGGTGCGTAAGGCCTTGCATTCTTGTGGTACGCTAAACGTCTCGCTCGTAGTTTGTAGCGCTCTCCATCGTCTGACTGGAATTCTTCTTGGTTTTCCTGACTACTATTCGACGAAACTGAAAGCGTGTCCTTATTTTCGTCGTTATTACCGTTATTCGGAACGCCGGTGGTGGCCGTTGCTCCATTGGAGAAGTGGCTGTACCCCGGTGATGAGGCTTGGCCCCGGCTGTGGCTGCGCTGAATGCAGCTGCAATTCGGCCTCGTACTGTTACCTTCGATTTTATGCGGTTGTTTACCGTCATCGTCTACGTTTTCCCTACTTCCTTAATCTTTGGCTGTATTTCGGATATCTTGGGGTGTGGGTGAAAGCTGCGAATCATAAATTTTTATCCTTCTTTCATCTTCAATTACCCAGTACACATCCCCTGCTGCTCGTGATTCAATGATATGGATGCCGGATTGTTTAGGGGCAAAGCCCTGATTGAAGTTTTTATCAGCGTTGGGTAGAGGATGACTTTTTGCGTTCACCTTGCCTCCAACCTGGTACTTGGGATGTCTGGCTTTCCCTGTGTATCGTTTCTGATAAGTGCGTTGGTGCTCTTGCGTTCTATGTTCGCGTAATTGCCTGTCTTCGATAGTTTGCGCCTTATTTTCTTCGAATCGCCATTCTCTCGGACGATGGATAGATAGTTCTTTTCATCAGCAGATGACTTGGTGTTCGACCGGTGGCTGCATTACTTCTTCTGCGCAGGTTGCATAGTATTTCCGGTAGATGTAGATCCCGTCGGCGACGGTTCCCTGGATCTATTTGTAATCAGACGCCTTTTTTTAGTTCGTGGTTTCTTCTTTCAGTGGGATTGGCCAGGGGGTGTTATTTTGGGGCAGTCTATTGGTCGCAATCCCATTTTTCGGCAAGCATCTATCCATTTTCGACCGGTAAACTGCCTTCCGTTGTCGCTTAAAATTTTTCGCGGCTTACCCCACCTAGGAAAGACTTTTCTTTCTAGGAGGGTTACGAGTATCGGTGCCTCAGAGGACCCTATGGGAAATGCTTCTACCCAACGGGTGAAGAGATCAGTGACTACCAGAATAAAACTTCTGCCAGTTGTGGATCTTGGAAAGAAACTCATAAAGTCCAGTGCGATGGTTTCCCAAGGTGCTCCTGCAGCTCTGTGTCGGAGACAATTTTGTCGTGTTGTCGGTACGGATTTGGTGCATAAACAGAGGTAGCAGCTATATATATTCTGTATCCTATATATCTTAGGACATCTCGGCGCATTCCTGGTCAGTAATAACTAGTTTGAATGTCACGCGGAGTATCATCCATTCCAGGGTGGCCTGCAGGTGGGGAGTCATAGTGCTCCAGAAGAACTTGTTCTAACTTGCTTTCAGGGACACCTAGTGACCACGTGAAATTCTCCTGGTGTCGTTTCCAAAACCCCAGCTGATCCAAGCTATGATTCAGCACGTAGTTTTCTTCGTTTCGATTTCTTAGTGATTACATCCGGAGCTCATGCCATTTTTCGACCTCGCGAGTTATCACAGCATCGTATTGCTGAGTTTCGCAAACTCTCTCCAGCAATGAACTCTGGTCAATGGCGCTTTTGCGTATTCTCACATCAGCCTCGCTTATGGGTACTTCTTCACAAGACGGAAGGAATATTTTATCTACGCTTGGTTTCCCAGGAGTCAGTGCCTCTGGATCAGGCTGTCGTGATAGAGCATCGGCGAGCTGGTTATCCTCACCACGGTAGTGCTCGATAGTGTACGTTAATTTGCCGAGTAGGCAAGCCCAGCGTACTAATTTAGATCGACTGCCTTTATATTGTTGAACCAAGTAATTTCCGTGCTATCGATGCGTAGGGTAAAATGACTGTCTTTGAGATATGGCCGATTGTGCTTTACAGCCCAGACTACTGCAAGTTATTCCTACTCGTTGCAGTGATAACGCGTGTTTGCAGGTGTGAGTTTAGCGATGGAATATGAGAATATACGCCGTTTGTTATTAGCGTCCTCCTGGAGTGAAAGTGCGCCGAGGCCTCATGCGCTGGCGTGAGTTTGAAGGATAAACGGTAGCTTAGGATGCTGACGGTCCGAGGTGAGGGGTGTCGATAAGAGTGCCTGGACTTCTTCGAAGGCTGTTTGAGCTACAGTATTCCATCGAAACTTTTGATTCGGATTCAGAAGATCCGTTACTAAGCGGTAGCTCCTGAAACATGGGGGGCGTATTCTCGTAACCACCCACATATCTCGAGGAAACTATTCATTTTTCGGAGGGTCCGAGGGGGCTTGGCTTCGAGGATTGCTTGTACATGTTCTGGTTGAGCTTGATTACGATTAGTCGTGATAACATGTGTGACGAGGAGTTTTTCACCTGTCACATGTTAACCCTTACCGGCACCGGACTTTCCATGAAGAGTAATCGTCCAAACAAATATTAAGTTATGTGGTACGAGCGAGAGTCCGACTTCGCGGAGGGCACTTCCGACATAATTTTAATCGCATAATTTACTGGTGAATTTGTTCTGTCTAAATGTACCCAAGAGTCAACTGACAACATGAGGAGATAACGAGGTTCATGGTCGCTCACAACCGCCAGAGAATGTCCACCACGGCCTAGAAGGAGAGGGAAAGTGTTCCAGCCTGCTCCATCTTTGTTTTCCCCTATGGAATCTACACACGGGTGCCATCTTTAGAGGCGGCGGGGGAAACACCAATTACGGAACAGTATGGGAAAATATCAGTCCACCAGAGTATGGACCCGCCACACTCCTAGAAGCCCGTTACCGGAAGCCCCGGCAACGGCACATGGCGTCCGAAACTGGAGATAATTGAAAAGAATGAGAAACCCTTTTATCATCCACTTAAGGGTGTATTTGTTTGAGATTAGGAGACGATAAAATAAAATCACCCCTGTTCAGAGGTTTCCGTGATTAACATACCTTTTTCTCATTTTTCCGCCAGATTTGCGTGACGTAGTTCTCACTGTGAGATGGCGGACGGGGACTGGGATTGGCTGCCGATACCGACGTCACCCAAGGAGACGCGCGGATTGATCCCTACTGGCGGATGCGCGAGGAAACCTGTAAATTCTCGACCGCGTGACATGTCACTTTCGCTCGTATCATCGGAAGAACGAGACTTTTGTACCTTTCGTAATTATTATGGAATTTACCATCTTATATTCAAAATATTATAAATATATTAAAAATATGGAAAAAACATGGAAAAATTGGGGCCATCAAATTTTAATAAATTCAACCCCTTAGTTCGGTGCCGTGAGCAAGCGTTTGCCGGGAGCTCCGAAATTTGAGAAGGGAGTTAACCTGCCCGTTGGTCAGCTGTACGCTATGTATCTCATCTTTAGAAGTTTTGGTTTGACAAATATGTTATTTTTGTAAGAAATGATTTCGTGGTCTCTTTTAATTTAGCGGTTGGGTAACCCCACGTCCCGGGGATTTTAAATTTCAGATTCGTCTCGCTAGTCGGTATGTTCTCACTAAGAGGATTATAATCATTTCTTTGCCACTAAGGGCCATGTTCCTTTTGAGATTTGATCTTTTGGGTTTCCCATCTACTTAGTGGCTGGCGCCCTGGATTTTTTTTTGGTACAAGTAAAGTCAGAATTAATTTTGTTCAAAAATCCCTTGTTGATTTCGGGACAACTCTCGACAACCTTTGAGATTAATAATCGCCAAGCCAATGCCTACTTAACCACAAAATTTCACCAGAATTTTTTTTAATACGAAAAATTGAACCCATATTTACCTAAGATGACCAGAGGTTACATCGAGGGAGAAAGAGACAAAAGGTTGTGTTAACACATTTTCCTCCCTGGACGTACCCTCTGTTTCTTGTCCTGTTAATTCCTCTTCTCTTTCCACGTCCAGCTCAACTTCTTCTGGTATATTTTTTACAGAATCTTCTTCTTGTTGAACTGGAAATAGTCTAGATAGACAGTCTGCGGCTTTATTTTCCTTTTCTTTTACGTGTTCGACAGTGTATCGATATTCCTCCAAACGTAATCTCCATCGTAACAATAGTGAAGAGGGATCTTTCACGTTGTGTAGCCATATTAACGCCTGAGGGTCCGTTTGAATTGTAAACTTTTTTCCAAGAAGGTACTGTCTTAACTTTTTGCATGCCCAAACTATTGCTAACAGTTCTTTTTCCGTTGTATTATAATTTATGCCAGATTTGTTTAACGTCCTTGATATGTAACAACAGGAATGACCGTTTTGGGATAATACTGCACCTAATCCTTGGTTAGATGCATCTGTCGTTAAAGTAAATTTATCCTTGTAGTTTGGAAATCTCAAAACCGCTGCTAAGCACCATAGTTCTTTCATTTGGTCAAAACATACTTGACAATGTGTCGACCAGTCAAAAGGTGTCTGCTCCTGTGTTAGATTTGTAAGAGGTTTACAAATTTGAGAGAAATTTTTTATAAATTTTCTATAGTACCCTTTGAGTCCTAAAAAGCTCTAAACTTGAGTGACATTCTGTGGTGGTCTAAAATCTCGCACTGTCTGTATTTTTGCGGGGTTAGGTCTTACGCCGTCCACGGTTAACAAATGTCCTAAATATTCGAGTTCCGGGCGTCAATACTCGTACATGTCAGGGCTCAAGTTTTAATCCCGTTTCTCTCAGTCTGTCAAATAGGCTTACTAGGTTCTCGTTGTGTTCTTTTAAAGTTGAGCCGCATACGACAATGTCGTCAAGGTAAGCAAAACATTTTTTTCCTACCAATCCCCTTAGGGCATTGTCCATCATCCTTTGGAAAGTAGCGGGAGCGTTTTTGAGTCCAAAGGGCATTCTGTTAAATTCAAAATGTTCTTCTGATGTTGAGAAAGCCGTATACGTTTTCGAGGTCTCACTCATTGGGATTTGGTGAAACCCAAAGCTGAGATCGAAGGCTGAAAAGAATTTGGCATTCCTTAATTGGTCCAAAATGTCTTCGATGATGGATAGTGGATAAGCATCTTGTTCTGTGTCTTCGTTTACCTTGCGAAAATCTATTACAATTCGCCATTTATTCTTATCAGATGCGTCATCCTTTTTTGGGACAACCCAAATCGGTGAATTGATGGGTGATTTTGAGTCTCTTATGACACCTTTTTTCTTCAAATAATGCATTTGTGTTTTTATTTCCTCTTTGTGGCATTCAGGTGGACGGTAGGATTTTAAATTTACTATTTTTCTGGTCGTTAATATGATTTCATGTTCTACTAGATCGGTATATGGAAACGGGTCTCATCCGAGGTTGTAAATATCACTGTACCCTGCTATTATTTTTCACAATTTAGAAGCTTCCGCATTTTCTACGTGCTTCGATCTAGTCTTGCCTAATAAATCTTTAATTCTTTTTATCTGGTTTTCTTCCTCCGAAGTGACGCTCATTCTATTCGTTTCTTTAATTCGCTCTATTGCTTCATATTCGATTTTTTGTGGTATTATCAGCGGGTCTTTGTCATAATTGTACAGGGCTACAACTAACTCTTTGTTTTGTATTCTGTAAACGCCGTCAGGGATTGAATTGTAATTTTCTATGTAAATGTCTTGATCTTTGTCAATTACTTTTATTCGGGTTATTTGTGCTGTATTTCCAGGTGGAAATGTACCGTCCTCACAGAGAGGTAACTTTTCCCTATTTAAGTGAAGGAAGTCCTTAGTTAAATGGTATCTATTAAACGCGTTAAGGAAAGGCAGGCCGATGATATCTTCTTCTGGTAAGGGGAAATTATCATCAATTATATGGAAGAGATGGAGTTTTCCTAAATATGGTATTCTTACCGCTTGATTTGAATTATGTATATCTCTCCCCATGGCAAAACGATTTTTTATATCGAATGGTGTCTTTTCTGCTGGAATTTCCGATTTCTTTATGAGATTTATCGCGGCTCCGGAATCTACTAACAATCTGTAGGAACGTCCGTCTGAGTGTCTTCCATGTATGGACTGTAATCGTCCGCTGATTGCTGAAATTCTGCAGATTCCTCGTAGTGGTCGATCTGATTTCGCTCTTTCTCTGTTACTTCGTAACATTCTAATGGGTTTTGTGAATTCCCCATATCCAGAATATTCCTTATTGCCGTCGGTCTTTTTTGGTTCACTCCGTTTGGAAAACCCTGTTGTCTAAGTTTAGCTGAGCATTGTCTCTCAACGTGATCTGGTTTCTTACAATAGTTGCAGGTCATTTGAATCCTTTGCTGTAAGGGCAATCCATGGTTAGGAACGTCAGAGGCTTGGTTCCACATTTGTGGCTGCTGGTTTCGTGCTGTGAGCGGTCCCGTGCTTCTCATCGGCAGTCTGTTGTGGGATTGTGGCGGTCGAGGTGCCGTTAAGACTTTCGTACGAAGACGTTTTCTGCACCACACTTCTGCTTCAATTGCTTCCTGCAGCGCTTTATTCAAGGATCTTGGCTTTAAAGGTCGCACTTGATTACTAATGTCTTCTCGGAGGTTCATTATGTATCTTTTAGTAGCAGATTTTTCCTCCATTTGTAGGGTTAATTTGCGCTCTATTCCAGACGAGTACTCTGATTGAATTGTATAAATTAACTCGTAATAGGCACTTCTGAATCTTTAATTATAATTTTGCACGGTATCGTGATTTTGCTGTATAACTTCTAATCTGCTTCTACAAGTTTCTAGAGTAATTGTAGTTGCTAAATTCGTCATACGGGCACTGTACAGAACGTTATAACTGTTTATGGAACAATGTCTAATTGCCCTACTGGCATTTCCAATTATTTTTTCAGTTATGATATAACCTAGTAGTAGATTCGGTTGAGAACATCTTAGCCTCGCACGCTTAACAGTATTGACGGAGTCGTGCATACCAATGTCATCGTGTCCTTTGAGAACTTCTACAGTGCCTCGCTGCTATGTTGCCTCTCTGTGTAGTGCCAATTTTCATGAGAAAGTAGATTTTATTTCGATCTTGAAGAAATTTCAAAAGAGAGACACTAAGCAACGATTTTCCGCGAACCGAGACACGGCCTATAAGAAAATATTCCTAAAAATATACATGGTCATCGCATCAAAATACATCTGCATACGAGGTTTAAAAAAAATGAAAAATTTTTGAACTTATATATTTAAAACATTTCCAATCTCTAACGAAGTCATGAATTGAATAATTCTCAAAATTGCCGCGTTAAAGATTCGTGCACATTTCCGACAAAATTTAGTAAACAATAAAACTATAAATATCTTTCTGAAAAAAATGTAAGTATTAGCTTATCTGTTCCCAGACACCGGCCGGTACCCTGGTCGGGTTTAGTCGCACAGAAAAATCAGAAGTAAATTTTTGTTGGTCATTTTTAAGTAGGTAATATAATTTTTCTTTGAATCGAAACAAAAGAAGATATAATAAAGGGGAGATGGTAACCATACCCACTGTGGTGGGTTAATTTTACCACTTAAAGATAATTTTTCTTGAGGGTAAACAATAAAGTTTCCAAGTCCAAAAGACCAAAAAAATTTTAATTAAATATATGCTCGTTAATTATTTTAAAACACTTAGAAACGTTTCTTCAACATTAATTCTTGTCAACACTTTTTTTACACTTGTGGTATTCTTTATCAATAGGAATGTAAATGTCGGAAGAGATTAAGAAACATTTTCTACTATGCATACATTTGTTTGAGGTATATAGTTCTGCAAAGAAAATTTTATCGGAGGAATGCAGAGAATTCCAACGCAGCAAGTTGAAGAATTATCAAACTCACGACTTCGATAGAGATTGGGGATATTTTAGATGCAAGTCGATAAATTTTTTGTATGTGTTTTTGAAACATATTCAATGAAAATACACGCAAATGTAATTGTCAATAAGCAATATTCTTTAATAGTTTTTACCAGTTTTTTCAGATTTCTATCTTGAAAATGACGTTCGCCAATATTTGGGGAAAATTTAAGTCCACATCTAACTGACAAGAATGGAGCAAGTCACATTGCAGCGAGTCACATTTACAGAAACTCATATTCCAAAATCTCTCATTCGCATCTATCCAGGAATGGAGTTTCACGGATAAATCTTACCACAGGTCGATTTTTTTCGCAATTTTAAAGTTCTTCTTTAATTACTATGCATAACGTTCCTCTTCGATCTTTGAAGTAATATAATTAAATTTTGCATTGAAGTTTTCCTAACTATCAATTCTAGATTAGTATCATTTTCCAAAATATCATTTTTTGTGTTTTGTGTGTTTTTTGTGTTCGTCTGAATGAGTAATGTGCACCAGAAATCAATAGTAATCGATGGACGAACACAAATATACAGGGTTCGATTGAAAAGTAATGAGCCTTATTTTTTTTAAGCAGTTTTATTAAACCTTTTGGCTTATA